>JAJIYU010010799.1:0-15800 GCA_030144865.1 Tinospora cordifolia
CATCCATGCCATGTTAGTATCATGCTTAGGCTTTTAAATTAAAGTATGATGCATGTTTTATGAGTGTTTCATGAATTGATTGTATATATTCTGAATTTTAGTTTGATTTCATATTCTGAAGTTTATTTTATGAGATCATGATATGAGAATTAACCCAAGACGATGGTGATAATAACCACGTACCATCATAATGGTCAAGGCGACAGTATGGATGTTATTTTCATATAAGTTAGGTCATATGGTTTTTAGACTTAAGTACTTGAGGGTCGTGTACCTCATTACCTGGTAGGTCACCATGTGTAACAGGTTGATGCCGACACGTGCCACTCACGGGTTGATGCCGAGTGGGCCCTGTTTACTTAGTTAAGAGCATCAAAGGATTAAAGGCCCGTTTGGTCTAAGACTCAACTTGAACAAATTGTTGTTTGAAACACCTAATGATTGCAAATGTTTGAATTATGATTGTATTATGAGTTTGAATATGAAAGATGGTTGTTTGAAAAGGATCCACTAGACTATGTATTCACTCCTTCCTTTCTTATTTTTCAGGAACATGAAACCCATGGAGCAGTTGAATATGGATAGTTCTTAGATAGTTTCTACCTTATTATTATTATATTTTTTAGAATTTTTAAGGACATGTTGCCCAAAGTTTTTATGTTTTTCTACTGAAAAGTATTTTTTTGAAGTTTTCCACTGTAACAATTAGTTCTTTTTTAGAAGTTTAGTACTTTCAATTATTCTTTCTATTATGAATAAAATAATTTGAATTTCTTTATCTCTTTTAATTTGCCTTGATTTTATTGAAAATTTTGTATTCTTGAATTTTATACAAAGGCACGAGATATTGAAAAGAAAAAAACAAGTGAGTGTCACTTGTAAAGTAACACCAGCCCGACCTGCAATTTTGTTAAGTCCACTGTCAAGAGAACGGTGGTCATGTTCACTGCTTAAAGATACGGGGGTTGGGTGTTACAGGACAAATAACCATGTTTAACTTACCAACTTGAAAAGTGTTTCAGAGATTCAATGAAAGCTTTAAGCTTAAGAAATAGCTCAGCTCATCAAAAACAGTTATGAAATAGAAAAATCACCTGATCAGTAGCTACTTTCCACTTGCTACTACAGTGAGATAGTAGGAAACTCATTAGGTGGAAGAATTCCATTTTTAGATCTGGCCTACCCTGCATATAATTCACACACAAATGTAAACTAGTCGAAGAACATGCAAATTAATTAATACCACAAAATAAAAACAAGATAATTAATACATAAACAAGTCCCTTCTAACTGCCACCATTCAGAAAAGAAAACTCAACCAACTCTTTTTTCAAACTATGTGGAGTCAACAAAAGAAATAATAAATTACAATAAAATTAACATTTTGGGCAAAGAACTGGTGACTTACAAGCATTCTCTGCAGAAGTATAAGATCCAAGAGGGCGAGATTGTTTAAGACCTTTAGAACACCAGTCGCTACTTCTTCAAAATTTGAAGGAAGTATATATGAGCCCTAAAATTAGGAAAGCTAATTTAGTGAAGCAATTATATCTTACAAACAAATGCAAGCATTCAAACTATATCAATTATAATGATCAAGCAATAAACTCTAGACATGCCATGAAAAAAAATATGCAACCATTGCAGTAATCAAGCATAATACAACAGCTAAAAATTACGAGAAAACTTTAGAATTGTAAGGCCAAAATACCCAAATGTCCATTAGTTTCAACTGTAGCAAAAAATGCATTAGATTGGTCAAATAAACAAAAAGACTTCATTATCTTTGTCAAATGAAAGCATTTGTTGAGTTAGATTAGGAAGACACGTGAAGCTTTTAGTCATGTTGTGCTTTAGGATGGCTGTCCCCGTCTTTAATATCTTCTAGCTAGTTATCCTTGTGAGAGATGGTGCCTAAGAGTCTTAAGTGTGTAAGCATGTAATGATATTTTTCATGAAACCAAAGTTCAAGCACCAAGGAAACGCCAAGAAGACTAGCTTCATCTAGAAAACACTGCAATTCAGGCACTGCCAAGCTCATGCCCTAGACAATTCAAATAATATATATTTTTTGTAACATTAAAAGAAGAATTGTTTAAGAAAAGGATAAGCAATATTTTTAGCTTCAATTTTGTGTCCACCAGTTTTATCGAGGCACTACCTAGGCGGTGGTCTAGGCGTTGGGAGCGTGTTTTTGCAATTCAAAAAAATTTGGGGGGTGTCTCTATAAATTTTAAAAAAATACAGACTTCTAGACTCAATCACACGACTCGAATGAGCCAATGATCAGCTTCCAGACTTTGACTCCGATGATCATCTCTAACATCTCTGCGACTTCGACGATCATCTTTGCGACTTCGTCGATCATCTCTGCACCTCCGACGATCCCAAACATCACTCCGATTGCATGACTCAAACCAGCCAGCGATCAGCTACCAGACTCTAACTAAATCCGACGATCATCTCTGTGACTTCTCTACTTCGTCTCTCCTTGCTCTCTCCCTCTCTCTCTTTCTGCGTCTCTCCTTCTCTGCAAATCTACGACTCTGTCTCTCTGCAACTCCATCTCTCTACTCTCTCCACCCCTTTCTCTGCTCTCTCTCCATCCTCCACTCTCTCTATCTCTCTCTGCTAAATCTCTCTCTTTTTGCATCTCTCCTTCTCTCTCTCTCTCTCTCTCTCTCTCTCTCTCTACGTCTTTCCCTCTCTTTCTCTCTCTCCCTCCACTCCTTCTATTGCAATTGTTAGCATCCACGCAAACGGTAACAAATTATTTTTATGAAATCAATTTTTTCCTTATTTAACTTGATTACTTTTTTGTTAAATTATTTATATTTTTCAACTTCTCTTTTCTTTATATTAGTTTGTTCATTAATTAATTTTTATGATTTTATTTTTTTATGAATTTGTACAGATTATACTACTAGATGGCATCCGAGAGCGATAGTTTTAGTATGAAGTTAAAAGACATTATCTAATATATGTTATTTATTTATAACTTTAAAATTTATATATAATTAATTAATTATATGTAAATTATAAATAAAAATTAAAAAAATAAATATTATATATAAAAATAATGAGGGACCAATAAATAAATAAATAATTTTTTAAAGACCTTTAAGTAATTATTTTAAGGACCACCTAAGCCTTGCCTAGTACTCGCCTCGGCCTCGCCTCGCCTTATGGAGGCTTAGCGCCTTAAACCGCCTTAACAACACTGTGTCCACCATTAAAAAAATACATTATTATTTAATTCCACATCCACAATTAAAAGCCAAAAAACATATTAAAAAAATAAACAAGTTAGCAAACACCAAGAGTATAATTTTTTTAACAAGAATATAACTTGTAAGTCTTAAGTCAAAGAACAATATTTGCAACAATATAACAAAAATAAATATAAGTTCTGAATTAAGAAATTAAGAAATAAGAAGAAAGAAAACTACAAACTGCAGAATGGAAAATATATGTATTACTCTCAAATCACGAGTAATGCTGATGCATAAATTATATTTAAGTAACACATGGCATTTAATGTCAGTCTATGGAACAAAAGATCTTTATCATGAATTCTTGTGTCTTGTAAAGTTAGTTCATTAGCTTGACAAATTTTGTTCTACTATATTAGAAGGGATTATACTTTTTTCTTTGAGGGAACATAAAAGGGATTATACGTTGAATTTCATGCGACGGAACAATCCATCTTGGTTATAAAACAGATTTTAGAATCAGGTAAAGGTAGTAAAACATATCACAACCAACTACTTAATTGCAAAGGTCTCTTAGTGCTAAGAGCATGTTGAACTTCAATCTAAAACATCCCCAACTTTAATATATCAAATAAGATATTCAGCACTCGGTTCCTGAGTATTATGTATCATCAACAAGATCAAATTTGCAAACTTGTAAGTAGAGGGAGTTTTTGTTCATCAATTGAGTGTTACAAGAAAAGTTACCTGCTCAGAAGATGATCTGCTATTTGATTGTAATAACACAGCTGTCAACAAAGATGGAAGGCTAACTAGGCTTGTTTCAACTATGACAGAAAGAAGAAATGTCACAGGCTCCTTTGGATGCTCAGCCTTATCATTCTTTTGTCCTGCATCAATGTCAGTGGAGCCCTTCACATCTTTCCTGTGTAAATATGACTTCATTGGCCACTCAATCATACTATTTTGAGAGGCTTCTGTTGCATGCATTTGTAAAGAAGCACTTTTCAGTTCAACTGACACATCAGCCAAATCTTTTTGGGGAAATTTTGAACTTGATGAATCCCTACTTAGACTTGTTTTGCATGACTCATCCAATGGTCTGTCCTTTGGTACATCTGATAGAGGCTCATCTCTATTGACATAATCTCCATCAGTTGTGTTAAAAGAGGAATTCTCAAGATCTATCAATTCTGCAACTTCAGATTCTTGGGTAGGATTAGCTGACAATTCCTCAGAAGGAAAAATTCCCCCACTAATGGAAAACAGAGTTTTGGGCGTAGAGGTTAAAACTGCTAACAGATTTAAACTTAAGATGATACATGAGGGAAAATGCAACCCTTCTACCTGAGGTCTATCTTGCAGAGCAAAAAGATCTCGAAGCCGATGGATAACTTGATATGCAAGTACAAGTTCCAGCAAACCTTCCTGCATAAGAATTTGCCTTTCATCAAGTGAAGCATGACCCATGACTGATGTAACAACCCATAAGAAACCCTCCAGTACTTCAGAGACTAATTCAAAGTTTTCTCCAGACATTTTGCTTGACAAAGAGTTCGTGCCTCCAGAGGCATTTACAGATGCCGCAATCTTGATGTAATTTTCAAGAGCTGCAGACAGCATGGGGATAATTGGAGGCAAAAGATTCTGTGAAAGAAAATAACTTCTATTTGCAGGCAAAGAAAGCAGTATCCTCAGAAGCCTTACAAGATATATGATAACCTGACAAGTTTCAGGTCTTGATGTATGAGAAGCAGGCAGTGCAGACGCAATAAAATCAAGCAAGCCAGCTTGCCGTGATGCATGTAGCTCAGGTTCCTTTCCTTCCAAAAACTATTTCATGAAAAACAAAGGAAACTTTATTACTTTATAAAAATTAGGAAATGAATGTCTCAGGCCAATGGCAAAGGAATTGCATCTGCCCTAAGACAGCTTTCACTAAAAAGACATTTCATGAACATTAATATTAATATTAGTCAATAAAATTGAAGTTCCACAAACTTATGAACATGATACTTGTTGAAGTGACAAACAAGTAATATAGTACTCTCATTCATTATTTTTAGCTAAACAAATATTCGGTGCTGCCAGAGTACTTAGTTATAGCTGCAAACAAAATCAGGATGTGGCTTGTGAAACACGTCATTGGGATGGACCAAGATGTGACTACAACAAGATCAATAAGTCTGAAGCATAAGAAACCTTCGTGGCCAGTTGATGTGGAGATTTACAAGGAATTGTTCATTGCAAAGGAGACATGAGGCCTGAAAAGATAGAGTATAGAAAACTACAAGAACCATCACAAGTAGCATATGAGAAGACATCATTGAAGCAATTCTCAAAAGAAGTGCTATTGAAAATTGAAAAAAAATAGTACAATAGCCTTTTAAGAGGATGCTCAAATAAGGGACGGGCAACTAATGAAAAGATTCATATCATTTCCAACTAAATTACTAAGTTGGTCACAAGGTAACAAGGAATGTTGCTTTTGAACAAAGGTTTTAATCAGAAGTAGATGAAAAGGAAAATAGATTCGGTAGTGGTCTTCTAAGGGGGCCTCGTGCAATTAGATGAATATTGAGATCTTCTTGAGAAGAACTCCACTGATAAACAAGACAGTTTCAGACATGCTATATGATAATTGATAACCAGGATATCTAGTGTTCTTGACCATCTATAGAACATATTCACCAATCAAGGAAGGAAAAAAAAAAAAAGCAAAAGGTACCTTGATTATATCACCAATTATTAGTGTTATGCTTGTAGCTCCTTCTTTTCTCGCTTGTCGAAGCCTTTGAAGTTCTTGAATCCATCTGCCAATTTTAGCTCTTGCAGTTCCCACAATACTTCTATATCCAATGCCAGCAGTTTCAACACTGATTGAAGGCTCTAGGAATTCATATTTCAAAGCCATAAGCCTTTGCCTAATTTTTTTAATCCTTCGCTTCAGTGGTTGCTTTGATACAGCATCACTTTCTCTAGACGCAGAAGCCACAATAACTGCATTGTTGTTTGCTTGACAATCTTCGACATGACCAACCAATGAAGATCTACTCTCTTTGATTGAAGAACGGCGAATTGAAGGTGAAGACTGATCCCTAAGATCCATGGAAGCTCTCTCTCTTATCTGCTCTAGATAAATCTTTCGACGCTGTTCACTTTCACTAAGCCTCTCAGCCAATTTCTGGGCCAGAAGCTCAGCTTCCTCTTGTTGGGCTCTAGCCCTGAACTCTTGTCGGCGCACTTGTTCCATGGCCCTTGCTTCTCGGGCTGCGCTTGATGCCTTGCGTTCTTCTTCTCTTCTAACTTGAGCCTCTTCTTTCTTCCTCTGTGTTTCAGCAAGTCGTCGCAACCTTTCAGCCTGAAGGAGCCTCCGGCGTTCTAATGCAGCTTCTTCCCGAGCCATATCCTCTTTTTGTTTACTCTTTATCATCTGTAGCTTTTCAGCTCTTCTCAGCTCTGAATCATGAAGCTTCTGACGCAGAATAAGCTTTTTATTCTCTTCATTTAAGGAAGTTATGAAACGAACTTCATTGACTTTACTGCTTTCATCACCAGCCCTTCTCACAACTTCAGCAAGATAAGCTTCGTGCCTGGATTCACTACGCTGGTGGCGAGCATGCATTCCCTCCCGAAGCTTCATGTTGCGAACAGCCTGCCACTCATTAACACGGTTTAATTTCTCAGAAGTACGCTGTAGTCTTTGCACTCTCTCATTCTCTAATTCAGTTCTAATTCTCATAGCCCGTGCATGCTTTTCTTCAGCTTCTTTTTTCAAATCTAAAGCAGTTTTCTTTTTCTTTTCAGGAGACATAAGTTTATCATGCAAAACACGTGCACGCTCAACATTTTTCCTCATTATACCAGCTGAATGTGAAGCTCGGGAAGAGGGGCGCAATGGAACTGAAAGTACATCCTCCCAATTCCTCTTTTCCTTCCAAGCATCCATGGATTTCCAGGATACTGTGTTCTTTTTCTCTTTGTCCTTTTCTTTGTCAGATGACATTTTCCTTCTCTGATTATCACTACCTTTAATATTTTTCTCAGCCCTCGTTTCTGTCAACATATTATCCTTCTTCATTGTCATCGGCTTCTCTGATTCAGAAGCTGGTGCAATGGATTCCATAGTGCAGTTTCCAGCAACAAAAACAGCAGGATGATTCCTCGAGGGTACTTGAGATGCATTAGAATCAGAATCACATGATCCAAACTGGACCAAATATGTTTTACTAGATTCACTTCCTTCCATGTCCTGCTTCTCCTTGATTAAGGACACTTGACCAAGATCTGAAACTCTGCATTGTTCTGATTTCATCAATAATTTTGTAGTTTTGGTTTCTACATCTTTTCCACCTGACATTCCAGAAATGTTGTTTGAAAGATTATTTGCAAATGCACAATCTATGATTTTTTTCTCATGAATTGGATGAATTCTATTTCTTTCATTCTGAATCTTCTTGAACGCCTCAAGAGATGAAGACAGTATCTCTGCCCGATGAGGTGATGCTGTCATTCTCCTAACCTGCATCAAAATATCATATCAACAATCTTCTTTCAATAGTTTGACAAGAATCAAACCAAAAAATAGGAAGAATACACTTCATGTTTACATTATTAAAATCACGTTAAAAGGTTGTAAAAGGAATTTTCATAGTTTGTGCATAGAGTATATCACAAGCTTCAATTCCACCAGTTATCCCAGTAGTCACTACAAATATGCACCACGATCTCTTTAATATTCAGAAACAAACAAGTCAATTAAGAGACTGTTCATGTATGGAGACTCAAGTGGTTAATACTAAAATTTGGCTAAAGTTTCAGTCACCATGGTTCAAATCATCAGGATTCTATAGGTAACAAGGTCACCCCAGAGAGGATACTGGGGTGAACTATCTGCAGTTAGTCAAGTAAACCAACCAATTTAAGTATGTATAGTGAGTAAAAGTTACCAAATAAAAAGGATTTTAATATCCAAGTCAATTCATTTATTAATAAATGGAGCAGAAGAAATCAAACATTTAAAAAATTTAACATTACCAAATATACTTTTAAGGTTCATGAATTTGACAAGCACAATAGCTCCACTGCAAACCAGAAAATATGTGCTGTAACTTGTGAAATTGCAATCACTAATACATAATATAGACTTTCAGACCCAAAATCATAAGGGATTTCCAATGGAATTCCTACCAAGTTCAACTATTGCTGTAGGAAATAAGTGTGCTAATATAAGTGCACTGGCCACTTGGATGAAACCATCACTGAAGTACCCCAAGCAGATAGAACTCTACCCACTGATGACATAAACGCAAGGCACCTATGATGACAAGAAAAAGATATCACGTCATCAAAGAGAATCTTACTGATAAGGATTGTTGCTTCCTCATCTCTAATGTTTCCATGTGACAAAGGCCAAGTTGATGCAACAAAAGGAACACAAAGGAATGCATGACAGTCATTCCAATGCAAAATTACTTGCTACAAACAAAGGAAATATACTCTTGACCAATCATCCTCAAAGATGAATGACTCAGCACCAACCAACACAACTGCCAAAGACTCTCGATTACTTCCCATTACCATCCGCAACACTTACCTGGGTTAATAGCCTTTGTCTGTTCATCCAATAGGTCAAGAATAGGTAAAGTTCACATTTGTCACCAAGCTTTAGAAGTCATGGGCCGTAATCAAGGCAGTTTTTCTACATAAGGTAACCCATAAGCCCTAGGGTGATACAAGGCATAACCCTCACATGTTAAAAAAAAAAAAAAATATATATATATATATATATATATATTAACTCAAGGAAAAAATAAATTAATGAATCCAAAACATTGAATATAAACTATCTTATTTGTTCTTATGCATGCACAATTGTCACATAATAGTCAACCACACCAAACCATAAACTTCAGATCTCAATACAGCAGTACCTTAATTGTAATAAACATTATTAAAAACATAATGACTAAACATTATAACTGTATGTGTATGTTTGGTGCGCAATAGGATATTTTTATAGAATAGGATAAGATAGAATTGGATCGGATAGAAAGAGATTAACAATAAAGTAATCCAATGTTTGTGCAAGATGGGATAATTACAAATAAAAATATAAAATATAAAAATTAAAGCTCTAGTTTTGCTGTAATAGCATAACCAACAGTGGCTTTGCCAAAGTATGCAAAACCAACATCCCTACTGCTGCATAAAAAGGAGGAACGTTGAAGAAGGAAGATCGAAAAAGAAGCGGGAGATTGAATAGAAGATGATTGAAGAAGAAGAAGAAGAAGAAGAAGAAGAAGAAGAAGAAGAAGAAGGACGATTAAAAGAGGAAAGTTGAGAAGAAGGAAGATTAAATATAGGAAGGTTGAGAAGAAGGAAGATGGAAAAGACGCAAGACAGTTAAAAAAATAATAATAAAAAATAAAAGTACTCTGGGATAATCCCACCATTTTAGGGAGTTTTGTTTTATCTTACAATAGCAACGAAAAAGTGGGCCCACACTTCAATTTTATCCTATCCCTTTTGTTGCCAAACATGGGAATAGGATTATCCTGGCGTCCAAACCAACTCTACAAGATTTTTATGTTATGTTTGTACATATCAAAAAAAGAAACTATCGAAACATAATAAATAAAATGCAAGAACATTAAGTACTAAAACTTCTTCATTTTCATATTCTACAGTAACTTTTTTAAGTTTATTATAGTTGATGATAAAATTAGCATTGGAAGTTTAGTAAATAAGAAGTTTAGAAATTGGAGTTCTAAAACTTGGATCTCTCTTAGTAATTGAAATTAGAGCTTTAAAAGACAACACGAACTACCTTCTTTCTACTATTAGTTGAATTGTTCAATAAACAGACAGCTGTAAATAGAAATTTTATTTCTTTTGAAAAGAGACTAGAGCAGATAATATATATTAAAGAGGGGCTATCTCTTGCTGGATGAGGCATCCAAGCAAGGTATCACCAATTTTCATAGTTTGTAACATGTTGTCCCAGTTACATAGCCAATACAGAAAACTGTACCCCTTCCCATCCTAGTGACTGCCACTCATGCATATAGCAAACAAATTTAGGATCTCTCCCACAAAAACTCCACAACTATGCATATCCCTAAAGATTCTAACATTTTCTCCTCCCACATAGTATACCAAATTGCAAATAAGATCATCTTCCAATAATGTTCGAGGGGGTATGCTTCTATGCTGGTTAAGACTACAAAAAGTAGAGATTAGAGATCTCCTTATAGCAATAACCTTACAACAGAGATAATTTTACAACTAAAAGTTACAAAACCTAGTCAATTACATTGCATGAAGGATGTTACATCAATTCCTTAGCCACTCCCCAAAATTGTAACCCTTTCATAGTTTGAATCAAATCACCCCAGTGGCAAACAGGATAACTGATCACGCCTATACTTTGATCAATTCTTGTTTCTCTTCCTTCAAAGGTTCTTTTATTTCTTTCCTCCCATAATGCATAACATATCACAAAAAAGGCACATCTTCAATAGCTGTTATAGGGGAATTACTTATGTTGAGCAGCACTTCAAAATGTTGACAATCTGCTAGTGCATTTAACAGATTGTGTTTATCCTTCTACCTCCTCCAAATATGTGTGATGTATGAACAACTCCCAACAATGTGGTTCACTTCCTCACCTGCCTCCCTGCAAAGACAATAACCATGGTGAGAGAGCTCTACTGGGATTTTTCTTCTGTATCATATCAGCACAATTCAGCTTCCAAAGGTTGATTAACCATCCTAATAACTTTGCCTTTGAAGGGATTTTACCTATCTATATGAAGTTGGATGCCCTTGTGTGGTTCACACCTCCGTTTGATTGATTGGTTGTGATGACCTTTGGAATTAATGTGATGAAAACTCTCTGGACCTTGCCCACAACCAAACGATCCTATCTAGGGTTTGAGATAGTCTAAACCCCTCTAATGGTTTTAACAGATTTGCAATCTCCTGCTCCTCTAACCTGTTTAGGTTACTTCTAAATTTCAGATCCCAGCTATTATCTTGTTACCTCTCTTTACCATTCTCTGTTCTGAAGGCAACTATCTCTATTCTGCACAGGCCTGATAAATCTGGGACATTGCAGTTGAAAGGGAGCTGATCCGCACCATTGGTCCTCCTAGAACTTAATAGTTCTACCATCTCCCAATTTCCATCCTATTTGTAGTCTGAATTGGGGGCAGATTTGAGTGTATAAACCGTCATGATCCTCCATATGTTGCCTTTGGATGGATGCCTATCTCCTGCCCCATTTCTTGCATACCATGCTTACTTTTTATCACTTTAGTCCAAAGCTTGTTCTCTTCCTTGTGTAGTTTCCATAACCACTTCCAGATCAATGCTTTATTTCTTGCCATTATGTTTTCTACTCCTAATCCACCCTGATCAATGGCTTTGTTCACCTGAGACCATTTCACCGAGTTACCAGATTTCTGCTCCTTTTTTCCAAAGAAATCCTTCATCATTCATTCCATTTCCTTAGAAACCCTTCTTGGGACTTCGAAGATGGAAATGAAATATGTAGGGATAGCTTCAAGGACTGATTTTAGGAGCAACAACTTTCCTCCTATTGACAAGTAGCTCCTCCTCTATCCTTCAATCGTCCTTCTTATTGTTTGGATCATTTGCTCTCAAGAATAAATGATTGGTAGGGGTACCTTCCAGTAGTAGAGCCAAATTCTTCAAAGGGCTACCTATAGGGATAGCTTCAAGGACTGATTTTAGGAGCAAAAACTTTCCTCCTCTTGACAGATAACATCCATTGTCTAGGTTGCCTCTTCCCCAATTATAAATAGAAATGTTAGTTATGAGCTTATGTTTCCTTTTTTTGTTTTTTAAGAAACAAAATTGTATTAAAGAGAGGGAAAAAAAACAAGACAGAACAAAGCCAAGAAAAGCACACAATAAAACCCCAACCTAATTATAAAACATTGCCCCACCTCTAAGACAGTCAGATATTGAATAGCCCAAAGAGAGAGGACTGTGACTAATCCAAACTAGGCTAGGAAATGAGATTCCTCCCAAATGGCATGAGGGGGAATGAACTTATCCGAAAACACCCAAATGTTCCGCTCCTTCCACAAACACCACACCACTGCCAAACTAGCACCACCCACTGGCTTCTCCACTTCCTAACTGCTTCCTCCTAGAACGGACAAACACAAAACTGACTAGCCTACCCTACTCCATTCGAAAATATGGGAAAGTGACTCCTCCATCTTTCCCAAACAATAGAGGCAAAGTGACAGCGGCCAAACATATGAGCAAGACTCCCCACTTTGCTTGCACAGAAAGCAACATGAAGGAGACAAATAAAACCTCGAAAACCGCTTTTGAACCATATCTCTCATGTTCACCTTCTCCTTGAACACTACCCAAGCAAGGAACTTCACTTTGGACAGAACAGGGGCCTTCCAAATTTCCTTAAGAATAAGGGAAGAAAGAACAAAAGGATCTTCTATCATGGAAAGAAAGAGAGACTTTCAGGAAAATTCCCTAGAGCTTTTGTTGATCCACATAATTGTATCCTCCCTCTTCCACAAAACACAATCCCTTAGGATTGAGCGTAGGGATTCTGCTTCCCCTTCTCACCTCAGACCTCCATTGGAACGCAAGTGAAACTCCCATGAGAAGACGGCCTTGCAAAATTGTGCTCCAAGAAGAAAGAGATAGGACGGTTATGGCCTATCGAAAGCCTATACAATGTAGGAAACAAGGCAGAGAAAGCCTCATTAGCCAACTAAACGTCCTAGAAATGAATATTCCTTCCATTGCCAAGACACTACCTAATGGAGGGATCAAAAACCGAATGAATGGAATGAATAAACTTCCAAAGGCTTCTATAAGTAGCTTCCTCTGAACGTTAGCATATCTACCATTAATATCTATACCATGCCTACTTCTGATAACTCTCTCCCAAAGTTGATCTTTCTCCTTCGAAAACCGCCAAAGATATTTTGCCGCCAAAGATTTATTTCTTGCAATCAATTTACCAATTTCAAGCCCTCCTAGTTCCTTTCTCCTCTAGACTTGATTCCAATCCAACAAATACATGTCATGACTTCCATCCAGCCCCTCCCAAAGGAAATCACGCATCAGCTTCTCCATCCGGTCGGCTACCCTATTCGTGAGTTTGAATATGACATTTAATATTTTTGCACAGCGTCTAAAACTGATTTAATTAGCGTAAGTCTTCCCCCTTTTGAAAGAAAAGTTTTTTTCCAACCATCCAATCTCTTACTTACCTCTGCAACCACACGATACCAAAAATCAAGCCTCTCAGGGTTTCCTCCTATCTACATCCGTAGATACTTAAGATGCCACTCCCCCTGCTCACATCCGACGTGCGAAGCAACTGCTCTGATCCGATCTACTAAAGATGTTATCCCAACAATGCATGCTTCAGACATGTTAACTCGAAGCACAATACCCAACAGAAGCACTACACAATTTTAAAGGTATGTATATTATTCTGATCCTACCCCTCTAGAAATAAGATAGTGTCATCGGCAAACTACAAATGGGAGACTTCTACACTCTTCTTCCCTACCACAAAGTCGTACAGCCCAACACATCTGCCACCAAAGAGAACAAAAACGAAGACAGTGGGTCTCCTTGCCTCAAACCTCTTTCCGCATCCAGTTTACCACACGGTCGGCCATTGATGAATATAGAGTATGCAACTGTCCGCAAGCACCCTTGAATCGATTTCCTCCATTTTTCCCTAAAACCCTTCCTTGCAACTGTTCGTAGTCTACCATATCATAAGCTTTTTCGAAATCAACCTTGACTAGAATTCCTTACTCTTTGTTCTCTACTATTTCACAATTTCATTTTCCACTAAAACCGCATCAATTATCAGACACCCTTTAACAAAAGCGAACTGATTTTCCGAAATAGTGCCCTCCATCACTTCCTGGATCCTATTTGCCAACACCTTAGAGATGATTTTATATAAGTTTATGGTGAGACTAATAGGCCTAAAGTCTTTTACCGTTCTCACAACATTCTTCTTGGGGATCAAGCAAATGTAAGTCTCATTAGTGGCCCTATTAACCACTCCATAATTATAGAACTCTTCCATAACCTTCATCAAATCCTCTTTCATTGTGTCGCAGCTTTTCTGATAGAAAATCATAGAAAAATTGTTAGGCCCTGAAGCCTTGGTCCCTTCAAGGTCAAACACAGTCGTGTTAATCTCCCCCTTAGAAAAAGGCTCCTCTAGCTTCATACTAACCTCCATGCCGATTGGACTCCAATTGATTCCTTCTGTCCCCCAGATTTGGCACTACTTTTTCCCAAACACCATCGAGAAGTGATCGATAATAGATGACTCTATCCCCCCCCCTTCATCCTCTAAAACTTCCCCGTTCTCACCCTCTATCTTGGCAATTGTGTTTGTCACTTTTCTTCTACTCAGGATACAATGAAAGAACTTAGAGTTAGCATCGCCTTCCTCACGCCATCGCACCCAAGCCTGAAGCCACTCCCCCCTTTTCATCTCCTCATTCAGCTTCCACAACTTCCCTTTTTTCTCCCATATCTCTCTCCTCCTTGTCTCATCCCACCGACTTCCTCCTTCCATACAGTTAAAATCTTCCATTTCTCTTCAATCTGACTTCTCCTAACTTCATCCTTATACAAAGCTGCAGCCCCCCATTTGTAACAAGCTTTCTTGACAATTTGAAGCTTCTACATGAATTTGTACCCTTTCCATCTTCTTTCAACGACTGAGTTCCACCACCCCTTAATCTGGGCTACAAACTCTGGCTAAAAAGCCAATCTCCCAGCAAATCTCTTCGGCCTCGGGCCCCACGTAGGTTTGGAGATACTCAGAGATATGGGCCAATGATCTGACACAAAATGCCCACCCACTTCCTGCCGAACATAGGCGAATAACAAAGCGCAACCTTCCCCATAAAGAAACCTTTCAAGTCAGTAACAAACTAGGTCCCTTCAAAAGTTAGACCAAGTGTAAAAACCATTGGATAAGGGAGGATCATGGAGACCCAACTCCTTAATCAAACAATCAAAATCCTTCATGTTGTGCGTAATACACCCATTGCTTTTTTCGAAAACATATCGAACCACATTAAAATCTCCCACCATATACAACTGATTACTGCATAAAGCACACAACGCTCCTAAATCATCCCAAAACAGATCCTGACCCATCCTGCTACAAGGACCATACACCCCTGTTAGCCACCGTTCTATCCCATCAACTTGTTTTATTTTCACTGAAACAAAGAATTGACCTATCAGCTCGTCCATCACCTCGCAACTTCTAGAATCCCAAGCCACAAGCAACCCACTGGCCGTCCCCAAAATTGGCAAGTATACCCACCATTTAAATCTAAACTGCTAAAGAGCCCCCATTAGAACTCTTCCTACTGAGCTTTTCTTCACCTATTGAAGAATCACAATGTTAGGATTATTCTTGTGAATAATCCTTTTTATTGTTCTTTTTTTATCTTTAGAGTCGCACCCCCGAATATTCCAGACAAAATCTTCATCAAAACCAAACCACCTCCCACCCCAAAAAAATTCCTTCCC
>JAJIYU010010800.1:0-15774 GCA_030144865.1 Tinospora cordifolia
GTGCGGGGACGGGCATTGGAGATGCTAAGTTGTGTTTATTAATGTTGTAAAAGCAATTGAACTCGTTAATGTTGGTCGTTAAATCACTCTTAAACAATACAGGTGGCGCTCTCACACGACACGAGATCCAAACAGCCTACTTGACCCCAAAACACCTAAGTGTTCTGAAAATTCAGATCGAAGGAAACCAAATTTTGCAGTCTCATTTCCAATTTCAATCGGGATTGGGAGAAATAATCGTTCTTGAACTGCAAGAGGAACATAATTTGAGATTTGGCTGTTTAGATCTGATTTGTTGTGAACTGATCCCAATCTTTATAAATTCCATTGGTCGATTTGAGAATTCATGGAGATTATGTGTGTTTGAGGAGACTGTAGGGATTGATGTCGGACTGTGGAAGAGGATTGAACATCTCTTGTTGTTTCTTGTTGGCGGAAGCTGGTTTTGGTACTGAGGGTTTAGGAGGAGTATCTGTATCATGTTCTGGAGGGACCGTGAGAGGGAGAATAAAGAGGCGAATGGCGGAGGACCACCTGTTGGACAAGTTAGAGTACTCATCGTCGGAGATTCAGGTAATATATTTGATTTGATTTACTTTATTTTTCCAGATTTTTTTAATGCATTGAATTGAATCTTTGATGCGTTGGTCTCAATGGCGGAGTATTTGAATTTTTTAAAGTTGATTTGATGCTCGAGTAGGGTTTGATGTTTCTCGTGAATGGATGAAGTTACAATCCGAACTAGTTGGATTGTTTTTAGGGTTTGCTTGGTAGCAGCCACCGGTCGCACTGATAAACTGAAAAGGTGTGTATATTATCTATGTCGAAAGATATGATGGTTTTGTTAGAAATGCTGGGATTTGAAAATCAGGGCAGTTGATTACTAAAATTGGTTAGCTATTTTTGTTTCTTAAAAAAAAAATCAAGAAGCAAATTTATTTTTGACAAATGAATAATTAGTTTTTCGGTGGTGGAAATTTTGTTAGCATTTTGATAAATATATCATGTACTTGTACATGACCGGGAGCTTGGGTAAGTCAACACAATGAGTGTACGATTTGCTAGCTTTTTCCGTTCTGCATCCTGGCTCATTCTATTGCTTAAGGCAAGCTTGTCACAACTAATCTTTCAAAGTTTTCAAGTATAGCTTACACCTGCAAGGGATGCTTATGCTATCATACACAGGCTATTTATCAAACTTAATAACCTGAATTTTGTGTTTGTTTGTTTTTTTTTTTTTCCTTTCGTGTAAAGAATCAAATGCAGTGTGACTAACATTAAGAAAAAATCTTGTTCTTTTTTCTTCATCAACTTGTTTCCATGTGTGCTTTAATTAGTGAAATCCTACAACCAAAGAAGACATGTCAAGCATGAAAAAAGAGAAGAAAATGACAAATATATGACAGTTATATAGATTCTATAAAGAAATAGTCTAAGTAAATAAAAAGTCTGAAAAAATAAATAAAGAAAGAAAACAGTCCTTGTACTGAACACAAACCTATCTAAGTACTCAAATCTGAATTTTTGAACTCATTGTAGTTGAGTCTCTTATCTCATAATTTGAGTGTAAAGAAGTTCGGCTTCTACCTTAATCGAACACCCAAACCCAAGTTCAGGTTGCACATGTTAATTTTAAAAATCTTTTTGAAAAACCATATTCAAATGATTAACATAAATTAATTTTTTTAAGAACATTGTAACTGTTATTTCTCATAACAGTTAAGAATGAGGAGGAGGAAAAGAAGAAGAATGCTAATAGGTGACAAATCTGGAAAGAAAAATAAATAAATAAAAGTTTGAAAAAAAAGAAGAAAGGAAATCGTCTAAGTAATGAACATAGCCGAGGACTCTTGGGTGAACGGTTAGGTTGTTCGCTGGAGGCAAGACTGAAGGAAGCTTTAATTGATGGATGCTGGAGGAAGTCAAGGGCGATCTCCTCAAGAAGAAGATAACGTGGTTCGATCTACCAAGAATTCTAAAAGAGCTGGAAAGGAGCCTGTGATCCATGATGCTTTGCTAGTGGGTATGGATTCAAGGACAATGTATTATAAGAATTCATTGTTGTATGGAGATCCCATGCATAGCGGATCAGATATTGAGGAAGGTTACACGTTGATGTTGGATTCGGATGAGGAGTCCTATGAAGACAATGGACAATGTAAGGACAAAGATGACCTGAAGAGGAAGTCAATCACTGTGGAAAAAGCAACGAGAAAGCGCTTACATGAGACCTGGAAACGAATGATTACGTTCAAGTTCTTGGGTAAGACCTTGAGTTTTCAATTTATTGCAGATAGATTTAAATTCTTATGGAGACTTACTAGGGAAATGAACATTATAGACCTTGGATATGATTTTTGTGTAGCAAAATTCTTCTTAGAAGAGGATTACTACAACGTTCTTACTGGACGTCCCTAGGTACTGGGCAAACCACTACCTTTTGGTGAAGTCGTGGAAGCCTTTGCTCCAACCAAACAAAGAAGACATCCGATCTACCTTAGTTTGGAAGAGAATCTAAAGACTATTGTCGGAATATTGCGGTAGCGCTGTTTGAAGAAGGATTGGAAATGTCTTAGGCAACCTTGTTAAAATAGATAATAATATCCTGCAAGTGATGCGTGGTAAGTTTGCCCGCATCTGCATTGAAATTAATCTCGATGAACGTTTGATCCCAAAAATAATAGTTGATGGTGTTGAATCGCACGTAGAGTATGAGAGCATTCACTTTCTAGTGTAATAGAGTAGGCCACCGAGTTCAGTTATGCCCTCATAGAATTTTTACTGAGGTGGGTATGGAAGAGAATCGGTAGCGAGAATCCCATGATCCAACCCAGAAAAACCAGGAATGGTCGACGGAAAGAGAACGCTCGGAGATCGAAGACTGAAGATCTGGCCTATGGTTCGTGGTTGATGGTGCAGTAGCAATCACGGTGAAGATTAGGATACAACGATCCTTCAGACTAGAAAAAAGGAAGCCAACACATGAAGAATCGTTTGAGTTGTTACAAAATCGCGATTTTGTGGTAGATGGTGAAGGGCGTGGCTTTGGGGATCCTGCTTATGGAGACTCTGAAGTTGTTAAGGGCGATTGCTCTACTTTGGTAAGGGATCTAGTATTCTCTGGCTCACATCAAATAAGGAATGGGGTTCCATACAAGCATGAAACAAGTACTTCTCATTAAACTGGAAAAGGCCGATTGTCCCAGCGAAACACCAGGCTTGGGCTCCGCCTTGCTACCCAAAAATCGCGGAGGGTAATGTTTCTGCATTGTAGATCTAGGCTGAAGCTAACCATGGCTGAGTGTTGAACCAGCCCATATCAAGTAGAATAATGTCGGAGACGTTTCACGCCCATTAGTAGAGGAACCAGGTTTTGGATCGTGGTGAGACAGAGTTGTAGTAGATGGACCCCACTTTCTTGAGTCATCTCCAAGCTGCCCTAGGGGTGTTCGTAGATTGGGTTGGGTTTGGTTTAGGGTAAACCCGCAACCTAACCCAAACAGTTTGAGTTAGAAAAGTTCAAACCCAACCCAAACAGTTCGGGTTCGGTTTGGGTTGGGTCGGTTTATCGGGTTGGCTCTAATTCAATATTTTTTTATTATATTTTAATGTTTTCGTTACAAAAGAACTATTAAATTAAAATTTTTCTGTATATTTATTTTTAATTATATTTTATAGTTAACTCATTATACATACAAAAATAATATTATTTTTGAAATCTTCTTATTACTTTGATTTACATAAATTTAACATTAGTAAAACTTAATGATGTCATCTTTCAAATTGAAATTCTTCTAGTATGAAATAGATGATTTTATAGAAAGAAAAAATAATTATTATTAGTTTTTGAAAATAATAGATGGTATTTATATGGAAAGAATATTTGATATAACATAAATAATCATATCAATTTAAATAATTACTTATAAGTTTATCATTTATATATAATAAAAATATTTCAAAAACTTATTTCATTTATTTTTCAAAGCATTTATAATTAAAAAAGAAGAATAAGTAAGATTGGGTTGGGTAGGTTTCGTTCGGGTTTTTAAGTATTCAACCCGCAACCCAAACCAAATCCTTCGGATTAAGCATTTTAAAACCCAACTCGACCCAAATAACTAATGCAACCCAACCCAAACCAACCCAAAAGGTTCGGGTTGGGCGGGTTGGTCGGGTTGGTCGGGTTGATGAACACCCCTAAGCCGCCCACTAGACTCTAGCTGAGAGTAGCAAAGAGGATTACCATATGGTTGTTGTTCCCTATGGGGAACCCCCAACTAAACCCCCATATGGCAGTGATTTGTACACCAATGACTAACACATTAATGACGGACATTATGTTCATGTCACAAATAGGGCTCTAGCAATGGAGTCAGAGGACATGGAACTGTAAGCTGCTGCATATGCTATTTGTTTGGCCTGCATATTTCCTCCAGTTAGTCTATTTAATGATTGTGATTTCATGGAATTGTCGGAGTGTTGCGAGCACTAATTTCGTCAGAATCTTAGAGATTTATGTAATGAATGGAAGCCAGATATACGTTATATCTTAGAAACAAGATGTGCTATTCTTAATCGCGAATTTTGGAACAATTCTCAAGCAATCGAGAAATGCATTATTCCTGCTAATGGCTTCAGTGGGGGACTAACTGTTTATTGTAATAACACTATTACTTTTCAAGTCATTTGGCAACTTGATTGTCTCATGGGAGGCTCTATAATTTCTTGCATAGGAGAAACCTTCATGTTTTTCTCTGTCTATGCTCACCCAAACCCCAGAATTAGAATGGATCAGTGGGAGATTATTAAAAATATCATCATCGATCTTAAAGTGCCATGGGTGATAATAGGGGACTTTAGTGATAGCTCTGTGGCTTCCAAAAAGATTGGAGGGAGATCTGATTCTAGCAAAGCTCTCCTTTTTAATAGGCTCGTAGAGATTGGGACTTATTGGACCTAGGCTATTCAGGGCCAAGGTTCACCCGATCCAACCATCGCCAAGGGATCAACTTAATCAAAGAAAGGCTTGATCGGGCTCTCTGTAGTACAGGTTGGAGGGAAATGTTTCCAGCAACAGGGGTGAGACATCTCCCAAAAACTTGCTCGAATCACTGCCCTATCCTTCTTCGATCGACGTTGACCAGAATCATTACTACCGGTAGGCCTTTTAAATTTGAAGCAGCATGGTTATCTCATTAGAATTTTACAGAGTTCATGCACTCCTCCTGGGCTCAATCCTCTCTGAATCTTGCAGATAAGCTTGCAGGTCTTATTGAGGGTTTGAAATATTGGAACTTTACTACTTTTGGTAATATCTTTCATAGGAAGCAGGTTCTAAAAGGTTGTATTATTGGAATTCAGAACTTCTTAAGTCAAAGGTACAACTCTACTCAACTCAGTTGGAGCCCATTCTGATTGTAGAGCTTAATGAAGTCATGTACCAAGAGGAGCTTCTCTAGTTTCATAAGTCTCAGTGCAATGGTTAAAGGAAGAGGATCTCAATACTTTTTTTTTTTTCAGGTGACTACGCTTCAGTGAAGGGCAAAGAACTGTATCCTTTCCCTAAGGATTGATGATCACTGGTGTTCGGATGCAAACACTCGTCGAGATCATGCTATTCAATACTTTAAGCAGCTCTTTGCCCATTTGGAGACTACTTCTCTTGGCCCTATCCCCATCAAGGCTGTAGGCTTGTTGTCCGAGGATGATGTCAATGTCCTAAAAGTGTCTCTTTGGGTGAGTAAAGTCTATACTACCTTATTTGGTATGAAGCCTTATAAATCCCTCAACCTTGACGAGTTTCCAGCCCTTTTCTTCCAAAAGAACTGGGATATGATCGGTGAGCAGATTATTGGAACCCTAAAGTTAGCTTGGCAAGGAGAAGCTTTGATAAACATCTCAATCTTACTCATATAGTGTTGATTCTTAAAATGGAAAACATCCAACACATCACCCAGTTACGCCCAATCAGTCTTTGTAATGAGATCCTCACCAAGGTAATTGTGAACCGGATGCGACCTTTGTTGGATAAGTTGGTTGGGGAGCATCAACATAGTTTTATCCCGCGTAGGAGCACAGTGGATAGTATGCTAGTAGTCCAAGAAGTTATCCATTCTATGTAGAGGAAGAAAGGAAAGAGTGGGATGGTAGCCTTCAAATTGGATATGGAGAAAGCTTATGACCGGATTTCTTGGAATTTTCTTAATCAGACTCTAGTCATCTATGAGTTTCCGAAGAACTTGATTAAGATCATCATGTTTTGTGTGTCCACTGCCTTTTACTCGATTCTTTGGAATGGGAAAGCAATGGATTCCTTTTCAGCCTTGAGAGGGCTTCGTCAAGGAGACCCAATGTCTCCATATACGTTTGTTATTTGCATGGAGCATCTCTCTCAGATGATTAAGGAGAAGATTTGCGATGGTATATGAAAACCTATCAAATTAGACAAAGGGGGTGCGAAAATCTCTCACCTTTTCTTCACCGATGATATCCTTCTCTTTTCTAAATCTACTTTTTAACATCGCACTGTAATGCTTGAAGTTTTATAGGAATTTCGTGCCATATGTGGGGAGAAAATCAATTTAGGAAAATCCAAGATGTTTGTCTCTAAGAATATGGAGCATGGCTACGCTTGTCGTCTCAATAATCATTGTTCAATTGGGCTTATTGGAAACCCAGGGAAATATCTAAGATTCCTTTTGATCCATGAGCGAGTTGATAGAACTGTGCTTCAACCAATCTTAGACCACATCAGCTTCGTGTGGCTGGGATGAAATCAAGACTGCTGAACCTTCCAAGTCGTGTTACCTTGGTTAAGTCTACAACTACACCTATGGCCTCTTATGTTCCTCAAATCATCAAGTTGTCAGTTTTTATCTCTAAAAAGATTAATCAAATCCATAAGAATTTCATTTGGGGGAGTATGGATAAGAGGAGAAAAATCCACTTGGTAAACTAGGATATTATGTGCAGCCCCAAAAGGCAGGGTGGTTTGGGGTTGAGGAAGTTGAAATGGATAAATGAGGTTTTTTAGCTAAACTAGTTTGGAGGCTGATCAATGGCAACGACCAGCTATGGATGACAGTTATGAAAACCAAATACCTAAAGCGTGTTGATCTTTTCTCAACTCGTGGTAATTAGGGAGCTTCTCCTGTTTGGAAAGGTATCCTTCGTGGGAGAAACCTTCTTAGGAAAGGAATATCATGGCGTATATCTAAGGGAGATAAATCTCTCTATGGAAGGATGTGTCGTGAGGTGAGGCACCTTCGAAAGAAACTATTCATGATATTATTCATGAAGCAGAACATGATTTCTATGTTTGTAATGTCATTGATAACTTTAGAAATTGAGATTTTTCACACCTTGCAAACTTTAATCCCTCCAGATATCGTAGAAAGGATTAAAGGTATTACTCTGCCTCTGCTCTTCAAGGAAGATTGTGTTATTTGGAGACTTACGCCTAATGGATCCTTCAATGTTCGATTTGTGTATGCCCTAGCCCCAAAAGAGGATGTAAGGCACGGTCGTTTCACTCATGACTAGATTTGGAATACTCCCATCTCTCAGAAAATCTGTTGTTTTGTTTGGCTAGTCCTCCATGGAAAGACTCTCACTGAAGATCATAGATTTACTCGGGAGTTAGCTAATATTTCTAAGTGCAAAAGATGTTTGCGTGCTACTGAGGATATACCCGATGCGCTTCGCGATTGTCGTTATTCCAAGGAAAGTTGGAAGCATATTTGTGGGCATACCTTTCTAACTGATTTCCTTGGATCTACAGTTACCAAATGGTGTGTAGATAACATGAAAGATATGTGGAAACATATCAAAAATAGTAGTGAGGCCATTTGGGCTTTAAAGTTTGCTGCTGCTATATGGATTATCTGGAATTATAAAAACAGAATGTTCATCAAAGGAGTCATAGATAGCTTAAGCAGTGTTATGTTTGGTTGGAAGTGTATGCTAGCATATATGAAAAGTGCTTTTGCTAAAAGTTTTAATCAAGCTGTTCCTAAAAGAACCTGTTGGATTTCTTAGAAGAACCCGAATAGGGATTGTGTTAAGATCAACACTGATGGGGCAGCCTGTGGTAATCTAGGTCCTGCCTCTTTTGGAACTATCGTCAGAAATCACAAGGGTAAATGGATAGCTAGCTGTTTCGGTAGAGTGGGGGTTTGCTCCAATATAGTTGCTGAGCTTCAAGGGATAAAGAACAGGTTGCAATTGGCCACGGATAGGAACTTTAATAGAGTCATTTTGGAAACAGACTCTAAGGTAGCTCTAGACATTAGATGCAACGGACATTTCTCTTCATCCTCTGGCCAATCTCATTGAGGACATCAATCTTTTTAAGAGACAACCTTGGTAGCTCCATTTCTGTCATACTCTTCGAGAAGAAAACTAGTGTGTTGATGCCCTTGCAAATAGAGCATTTAATTTAGAAAGCAGCTATGTCACTCACAATCAAGTTCCTCCCCAGACTTTTCCACTGTTACTAGCAGATGCCACTGCTGTTTCTTTTCTGAGGTCGTAGTGCCATTATTTTCTCTTGTATCCCACCCCCCCCCCCCCCCCCCCCCCCCCCCCCCCAAAAAAAAAAAAAAAAAAAAAAAGAACATAGCCCTATATAATCAAATCTGAATGTTTAAATTAATTTAGTTGAGTTTCTTATCTCATAATTTGAGTATGAACAAGTCCAACCTCTATGAACACCCAAACCCAAATATAGGTTGCATATGTTAATCTTAGAATTCTTTTTAAAAAACCATGTTCAAATGACTAATATAAGTTTAACTTTTAGAATCTAATAGTTGTTTTTCATAATTTGAGTATGAACAAGTTCAACATCAAATTATATACCTTTATCTTACACCTAGACCTAAGTACAAGTGACATATGTTTAGTTTATTTTGAGTTCTCTTGAAAAATCCTGTTCAAGTTGAAAATATCAAACATTTTTTAGAACACCATAACTCTCATTTAAGGGTTTTAAGTTTAAAAATGCTCTTTATTAAAAATCTACTTCCCCTCATGTATACATGAGTTGCTTAAACATCTAATTTTTCCAGTAAGAAACTATAGATAAAAGGGGCATGAGATACACAAAAACATTAGAGTGCTTGAAAATTGATGTCCTACCCTCTCAACCAATCATTTAGCCCACATCTTTTGAAGCTTATTCCTGTTGAAATCCAAAAAGAAGCAAAATCTTAAGATGAGTTGCTTAAGCTTCAAAACCTAAATGTTTAATATTTCACGTTAGATATCATAGATGCGTATTATTAAATTTGTTTCATTTTTACTGAAGGGTGAATCTTAGTGTGATGTTTAAGGCCGTCTACGTGATCTAGAGGTCATAGGAACAAATTCAAAAAGAACTTTTACAACATGGAGACGAGGTTGCACGCATCATTCCTTCCTCGGATCCTATAATGAAAAGAGCCTCGTTCTCTAGGTAAACGCTAGTTTTCCTTGTAAAGACCATGCCAAAGTGATGATTATTCATTGCATCACCTAAGCAATGTAAATTGCTTAGGCATTTCTTGACATTTTGACAACATTGTGAATAAATGTAGTAATTGATGTTATTAAATATCTTAATATGTGGAATCCATGTTACATTTCCTCCCGCATGTCAATCAATAAACAAAGGAAAACAAATGCCTTTCTATTTATTCCTTTTGGCATGGTGTTTATAAGATTAGGGAGAGTTGAACTCAAACAAAAGAGTTTTCTCATTCCAAAGGAGGTTCTTCATGCTTCCTTGGAAGTTATTTGATTTTGGATAATTACTAAGAAAAATGAATTCTTATGTTCAAGACGCTCTAAAAAGAAAACGAAGGTCCACATAGTACGAAAGTAGTTAATACTAATAAAGCCGAAGCTAGTTTCTGCTGATATTGTTGTGTGTGCGAGCACATTTCATTACTTAGGACTATTTTTCAGCAAAATTTATAAAGTTTGAGTAGTCGTTTCTTCTCATCTTATTATTTGTTTCATTAATTTAATGCACTTGAAAAGTGAAAAGAATGATATTTTTATGAAGTTGCTTAAATCAACCCTATATTTTTGAAAATCATGTATATATACTTATTGCTCCCATATATTTAAAGTGTGTGCTGTTATTGGGATAGTGATCTCCTTGTGCTGCACTAATTTTAACACTATTTATTCTTATTAAATGATGGTCAATTTCCTCTCAATATTGTGTAGCACAGTAGCCTTCTTTGATTTCATTCAATGTACAATTGGCATATATGAACCATCAGGATGTTAAATTTCATCCTCAAATTTGATTCTGTGATAGGAGTGGGGAAATCATCACTTGTTCATCTGATTGTTAACGGCTCTTCGATTGCTCGCCCTTCTCAAACAGTTGGATGCACGGTCAATGTGAAGGTGATTGCTAAAGTGTTTGTTCTTATTCTTTTTTTTTTTTTTTTCCCTTTAAAAGGACTTTCTAGCTTTTTATGGAGGTTGAAGCTCTTTGCTTTTTCATGTTTCTTTTGTCCAGCATATTACTTACGGAAGTTCTGGTAGTTCTTCAAATAGCATCAAAGGTGATTCAGAGAGGGATTTCTTTGTTGAACTATGGGATGTCTCAGGACATGAACGATACAAAGATTGCCGATCTCTTTTCTATTCACAAATTAATGGTGAGGAAATGACCTTTGTTTTTGTTGATTTTTTTTTTTTAATTCTAAGTTAGGCTTAGTTTGCATAGACCTTTCGGAGTGATCGGATCTTGGAAATGAATTTTGTAGATGTGTAGATTTGCTTTACCTTTCTAGGAAGATCATATTTTGCTGCTATGCCTTTTTGTAGCTTCCAAAGTCAAGGAAGTTAACGTCCATGTGATTTGGCATGCAAACTGTGCAATATGATCATTTTGATTCATTATGATCAATTTCATTTTATTGTTTCTGGTATGGAGACTACTACAGAGTTTTCGTAAAGACAACCTTTTTTGGCATCCAGACGGGAAGGATGTTCAATTTGATGTCATGATTACAGATATTAAACATAAATATTTAATAATAAACGCAATGAAATTTTGGTCCCAAGTTCAATGTTAATACCAACTAAGAGAAGTACTACTAGCATGAAATGGAAAGAAAACATAGTTGAAGATAATTTGGAAATGCTGATTAAAATAGATATAGAATTAGACCATTGGTTGAGAAGGAATCAGCATCCAAACATCTATTCACTTTTATTGGGGGCCCTTACAAGTAAGCATATCTGTATTCTTCTGTTCTTGGCGTGAATATTGCTGGGACTAATTTGTATATTTTTAAAGATCTGAAAGCTTGGGTGTTTTTTTGAAAATTCCAAATATCTATAACCTTTAGAAACTCTGAAAACTTCAATGTCCTCGACTAAATAGTCTGACATAGCGCATATAAGCATTGAAGGATAAAATTTCGTACCTGTGCATACTGCAAATCTCCTGATTCACAGAGACCAAGTAAAATCTATTGTGGTGAGTATTCCTTAGACACTTGGAGGAAGTTTGAATTCAGTGCTCCTGCTGCCTAATCAAGTTTTTGGCTGCCATGCCAATTACCAAACCCTTGGGGGTTCAAGTCAAGTAGTTGGAGGATTCATATAGCCAAGGCATCCTAGCGTTGTTTCTTCTTTGAGACCTACTTCTCAAATATTTACTGGATTGTTTGAAAAAGCGTATCTGTATATTTAAATTGGTGTGAACATTGCCTAATATGGAATACTTACAGCATGTGCAGTAACCTTTGCTCTTGCATCCTATTTCTTTCAATAAAGAGAAATTAAATATGTAACTTTTGTCAATCTTACTACTATTCTTTTTTCTCTTCTCATAAAAAGGAGAGACAACGCAAAAATAAATACGGCCTAACCTTGATGGTTGTAATCATCAGTCATCAAACACTGTTGGTTTTATTTCTAATGCTCATAACAGATTACAAACTAATATTTTAATGTCTTTATTTTTGGTAGGTGTTATATTTGTCCATGATTTATCCCAAAGGAGGACAAAAACAAGTTTACAGAAATGGGCCACTGAAGTTGCAGCAACTGGAACATTTTCTGCTCCGCTTGGATCTGGAGGCCCTGGTGGCCTTCCTGTTCCATATTTAGTTATTGGTAACAAGGCAGATGTTGCTGCAAAGGAAGGTGTAAGAGGAAGCAGTGGGAATCTTGTTGATGCTGCTCGCCAGTGGGTCGAGAAGCAAGGCTTGCTTCCTTTAAGCGAGGAACTTCCGCTGACTGAGAGCTTTCCAGGCACTGGAGGACTTCTTGCTGTAAGAGTTCCATCTTTAAAGCCTGAAACTGCATTTTGATCCAAAGAGATCATTATTTCGTTGCTGCACCAACTTCTGATTGTGGCATATATTGTTTTCACATGGCTCATTCTATGTTCCCTGAGCCCTCTTTTTTATATTGAATAATCAATGTTTATCAATTATTGTCTTTAGGGAAGCATTTTCAGTGCAGGAGAGATGATTTGAGTGAGGCCCCTTTTACAATTTCACTCCACCTGTTTAGGGACTTGGTATTGAACATTGCTAAATTTTCATGTACTTGAGTCTGCTAAACTTTCTGCCTTTCAGGACCCCCCTCTTAGGAAATACCAAAAAAAAAGTCCTAGTGGGTCCTCTATTAGACTGATGGCACACTGGTATGCAGTATGATATTATACATTTTTAAGTGAAATCTAAACCATAAAACTAGTAATGGGATGCAACATCGACATATCGATCCAGAGAGAAAGAGGCATGAAACTGTTCCTACCAAATTGGAATTTTCGATTTTGAAAGTGTATTAGTCTATTCATTTTTCCAGAAGCAAATGGTCCTTTTGTTCCTTTTGCTGAATTCAACCAGTTGCGTATGTGACTTTGCGTGGTTTGAAAAATATACAGGCAGCCAAAGAAGCAAGGATTGACAAGGAAGCGGTGATCAAATTCTTCCGCATGGTCTGTGTTTTTGGTGTTACCTTTTGTTGTTATTGTCATCTGAGTTTATGGAGCGTTATCAAATTTTTCTCTTAACACTTGAATGAATTTTCAGTTGATCAGGAGAAGATATTTTTCAGATGAATTACCTGCATCAAATCCATGGTCCATTAGTCCAGTTCAGAGGCCTATTGAGCATATGAGTGAAAATTTGAATGGTGAAGATCCCTTCCAAAAGGCTCCAAGGTTTGTTATTGTACTAAACTGCATTTCTTGAATTTTATTATTGATCACACTTGCTCATTTCTGCCAACCCAAATAGTCATAAGTAGCTAGTGATGTATCAGATATGATAGGGCTGACATATGGAGAGAGATTCACTTTCCTAATCCATTTTAGGCATTTTGACAT
Source organism: Tinospora cordifolia (assembly GCA_030144865.1). NCBI lineage: Eukaryota > Viridiplantae > Streptophyta > Magnoliopsida > Ranunculales > Menispermaceae > Tinospora > Tinospora cordifolia. The sequence goes on from JAJIYU010010800.1 coordinate 13,349, forward strand.
GGAAAATTTTTAGCATAATGTTGCACAAATATTATCTATGACCAACATGATTACAAGCACCACAAATAATTTCTAAGTTGAGGATAATGGTCATTTGACTTCTAGGTGATAGCAACTTTGGAACTAATGATTCATAAATGGAATCATATAAAAGTGATGGAAGAATGCAATAGATAAAGCATTCCAATTACTTGAGTATAGTGGATTGATAATGAATGAATATCTAAGGGTATATGTAACGACGCTCAATGGGCGCAGATCCGGCGCTCATTGAGCGTCGTTGCTACTAGACGCCCCACAACTGGGCGTCTATGTGGCTAAACGAGTTATGACCGAGCGCTCAGTGCCCTTTTTTTTGTTTAAAAGTCTACAGCGCATGTAATGCACTACAGACTTTTGTTTTTTATTTTTTTTTATTTTTTATATATAATATTATATATATATATATATATTAAAAAATATTTATTTATTAAAATTAATTATTTGTTATATATCTATATATTTAAAAATTAAAATATGTATATTTTTTAATTTATAAAATGAAAATACAAAAATATTTTAAGTTAAAATAAAAATGAAATTAATGCAAAATATTTTTTAAATAAAAAATAATTCAAATAATGTGAATAATAGGTATTTTTTAAAAATATATTTTTTTAAATGTAAATAATTTATTTAAATGTGAATAATAAATGTTGTTAACAAAATATATATTTTATAAATGAAATATTGTAATTAATGTATTTAATGAATTGATATGATTGTAGGACTTATGTTGTACAGTCTAATAAATTATAGCATTGTAAGTGAGAGTTTAATGAATTGATGATGTAGATGGTAGAGTTGATGATGTGGAGAGTTTATTGAGTTGTTGCATTGATGATATCCTAAGATTGGTGATGAGAAGGAGAGTTCCACATTGACTGAAAGTGAGCATGCTTATGCAATTCTATAAAATCAACATATACAAATCTAACAACTTGAGGGGAATTCTGTGAGGTTGCATTGGCTTCAGGAAGCACACAATAATATTTGATTGTGAAATGACATACTTGCAAGGAGATGCCAAATTTTATCAAATAAAAAGAAAAAGAAAATGTAATCAGGGACACTAGGAGAAATTCGAGACTTTCCTGTACTTTTTACAGGCCAAGCTTAGATTGAGATTTTCAATTTTTCTGAGGAGAGAGACGCATCTTCTTAGTGGGTATCTAATATCTAATATCGCCTTTTCATAATGGTGAAATCTATCATCTATTCATAATGGTGGTTGTCTTTCGTTTTAAGTATTTACAGTGCATTTTTCTGATTTCCAACTCGATGTTCTTTGATGATGAAATGCTAGTTCACTGCACATCGAATTGGTGCAAATCATACATTTAGGGCTACCGTATTACATGTTTTTCCTACAACATCAAACTTTTGGCTAATCCATTTTGTACTTCAACCGCAGTTTGGGTGGCGACCCTTACAAGTATAACGTGCTGCCTCCTCTTCCCGCCCAACGGAACCTCACTCCACCTCCGACCCTTTATCCTCAGCAACCTGTATCTTTGACCGAGAACTACAGCCTCCCGAGATTTGCTTTCTCTGGTTATCCAGAGACCAGCGCCACCAGATCAAAACGCATGGATATCAACGTCTGAGAATCTGAACTCTTTAAGTATCATAAGAAATCAACAGAGAGAGAATTGTCTTGGTAGGGCACGTTGTTTGATCTGTAAATTTTTTCTTAATAGAGTGGAGTGATTCTATGATAAGGTTGAATGTAACAACACCTGATTCTTGAAACTATTATTCATCGTGATTCTTTGTGCCCAATCCATTGTTTTTTTTCTCTTTTCCCTTTTTTGAGAACTTTGTTTCCTTTTTCCAAACCTGTTATTGTTAATTCACTCCAATATGATCATGGATGCTATTGTAATTGATCGTGAAAAATATTATTAACTCAAATATAGGTAGAAAAGCAACGTAGCATAACTTTTAGTGTGTACAAAATTTATTATTGGTCAGTTACTCAAGATTCTACCTGGAGGAAATTTTCACAAAAATGTTATTATAATAACTACTTAAAAATTAAAAAGACTAAAAAGCTACAACTTAAAGAGAGGAGAGAGGCCCACACGTGTCAGGAGTAGAAGTCAGGAGTCATTAGAGGCTTGCAACGTCCAGCCGGTGGGAACAAGGAGAGGTGTCTGGTTGTAGTACAGGACGCAGGGACTTTGATGGTTGTGCGTGCCCTCGTACGTAGTGAGAACGTAGCTCGCATCTTCCGAGTCTCTTTGTACTCTCTTCTTTACTTCGCACCCTACGCTTGCGCATCGGTAATAATTCCTGCCACGCACATAATATCTAATGTTTAATAATTATATGTGTCTTTATATATAAAATAATATATATTTTTTAATTTATCGTGTGCCACTTAT
>JAJIYU010010801.1:0-15773 GCA_030144865.1 Tinospora cordifolia
GCTCGGAAACTTTCTGAAGACTGGTGCCGTAGAGAAAATCGACTTATAAATGTAGCTTAAAGGTTAAATTCTAAACGCAATTAATGTATACAAGAATGCCTCTTTTCTTGTCATGAACTTGTGTGGGGCGTATAAAGCTTGTTAGCAATGGGTCAAGAGTGAGGAGTGAGAGGAAAAAAAAAAAGGAAGAAGAGGATGCTTCTGTCGAATTTGCATAATTTGTTTTTTATAACATTGCTTGATTGATTATATTTTATTTTCATTTTTTATTTAAATTTTTTTAAAAAGAGATAAAACATGATACAGTAATAGATTAAGGGAAATACAGCAGAGCAAAAGCTTTGCTTATCATTGCAACCGAATGCTCGCCATTCAAATTCCTCAACCTTGTAATGTGCGTTACTCTCAGCACTTTTGGTGAAGTTCTAATTATGCGCCGAGTCAAATTTTATAAATAAATATATTTATTTTAATTAAATTTTAATAATTTGGTAAACATTTGCACACTAGAGGCTTGCAAATGTGTAAGTAGGAAATACACTGAAGGCGTCTTTTGTAAAGACGCCTTCAGTGTAAATGGAAAATACACTGAAGACGTCTTTTGTAAAGACGCCTTCAGTGTAAGTGAGAAATACACTGAAGGCGTCTTTTGAAAAGACGCCTTCAGTGTAAATGAGAAATACAGAAGGCGTCTTTTGTGTATTTCTCATTTACACTGAAGGCGTCTTTTGTAAAGACGCTTTCATACGTGGACATGACAAAAATCTGTTTTTGCCAAGTGGTTGCACATGTGGAATTTACTGTTGAAAGTTGGGTAAATTGACAATAACTTTTAGTTGTTGGGTGTTTTAAAAATAATTTATTTATTTTGTATTATTTGAAAAAAAAGTCCACAATAGCGCCCCGTAGCCTAGACATCATATCAATTGAAAGAAAAAACAGAAGAAAGATGCCGGCGAGGCTGTCCCCAGTTTTTTCAGGGTTAGCGCTTGCGGTTTCCTTCGCTGCTCTTCTCCTCGGATTTTACAGCAAGCAGTGGCAATTTCGATCGGTTAGCAGTACTCGTACCTGTTGTGTGGATGATGATTTAGATCCATGAGTTTCCATTGGGAGTTCGTGCGGATTCATTCTTTATTGAACTATTGATTTTATTTATCTTTTGTCAGAGACTTTTGACCAAAGAAGAACTGGCAATGTACAACGGCACTGATGATGGTTTGCCTATCCTCTTGGCAATTCTTGGGTACTTGCTCTTCCCATTTGCAATTTATTTTAATTACTTTAGCGTTTATTCTGTTCGCTTAGACTCTATTTATTTCAGCTCTGTGTTTGACGTCACAAAGGGAAGATCTCATTATGGTCCCGGAGGAGCATATAGTCATTTCGCTGGCAGGTTTGTTCTTCTAACCTCCTTTTCACAGGGCCATGCCGAGATGAGTGTGGAGTTGATTGCCTTTGGCTTATGACGCTTAATCCCCAAGGTTTTGCTGCATATGCTTCATAGGCAACTCAATTCATCGCATATGATGAATCCCATAATTAAAAGAGAAAAAAAATTTGGGCAACACGTGTCCAGAACGGTAGAAGATATGGGAGTTTTGATCATTCATTTGTTTTTGACATTTTTTTTAATGTATATCTGTGTTCTCTGATGATAGTTGTTTTCCCTGAAAATTACAGAGATGCTTCACGTGCATTTGTTTCAGGAAACTTCACAGGTATTTTCTTTAATTATTGTGTTAATAATGACTCTTGAAACTCATGGGATGTTAAAGCATGAACATATGTTACCAGGATTATCCCTTTATTTTGCTTGAATTGGACACTTCATTTACCTTAATGAAACTAATGATGTTCATATTTTTAAATATAACAGTCATGTCTTGCAAAATGACAAGAACACGTTTATGCAAGGGTTAATAATGTGAAATAATCCATCTTCTTAAGAAACTCTAGTTCTTGATTCTAGTTTTCAATTTGGGCTTCATTTTTTACTTCAAGTTGATCTTAAAACTGTTATTATGTGGTGAATCAAGGTTTTTAGGTTCATTAATATTTTTTTAATTGTAATGAACTTATACACATATAAGACTAGTAATTTTCACACACATGTATATATATATGTAACATCTCTAAATTAATTATTTTTCAATGACTAATCCATTTCCTAACTGCCTGCCATAACTATTGGTTAGGCAATCTAAATAATCTCTACATAGATGTTATTTTGGGCTTGTCATTTCCATAAATCCATGCACGAGCAAAATGAATTGTATGGATTTCAAATTGGCCCTAGTGCTGTTGGATAAGTCTTGAGAATTTTAATTTATTTATCTTGATCTATTTCATTTCAGTTGAAAATGCAAATCCCAGTACAATCCATGCTACTTTATTAATTGTAGAAAGCAACATGATATACAAAGCCTTAAGTCTTGTCTAAAAGCTCTTATGACACTCTTATTTTGGTGCTCAACTCATAATTTCTAACTCTCATTCTAGGTTTTTTTTTTTTTTTTTTTTTTTTTTTTTTTGAAAAGAAACAGTCTCCTATATAGATAAATTAATAAGCAAATACATAGATCTCATTAATCCGTTATAATCATTTGGTGCATGACTAATAATTTCTCAAAGTTGTTCAGCTGAAAGTAGATGAAGCTTTTATATAGCTCAAGTATTTTAAATTGTAGAATTGATTTAAGATTGGTTTACCTGGTGCACAAGGCGTTCACTATTGTAGATTTGGGAAAAGGGCAATGTATGCAAATGTTTTTAAAAAAATTTATAATGTGGAAGATATTTGTAGCTTTACCTCTTTACTAGAGAGACTTTTCTTTCTTTCCTTCTTTTTTTTTTTTCGTTTCTTTTTTGTTTTGGATTAGTTGTAACCCATAAATTACAATAAAGCAATCTCAATTGGTGTGCAAAGGTCTAATGTTTGTCCTATACATTTTGAGATCAATATTTGCAATCCTTTCAACATAAAAAAATATAAATTGTTGAATTCTATCAAGTTCTTATTTTAAACACTAAATATTCTAGCTTCTTTGTGATAAAATAAAATAATAGGAACATACCTTACTTTGAATTAGTGCTTAAGAAAAATTCAAGAAATATTGAAATTGATCATCGACATTACACAACATTAGTTCATTCTATCTTAAAATCTAAGGTGGTTTACATCTTTTGCCGTTATTGAGTTACATGTAATAGTGTGAGCCTCGTTGTATTATTAACTCAATTTGTGGATAGGCGACTCACCCCTATGTTTTAATGTGAACAAAGAAGAGTTAATTGGGACACTTGTGTTTTTGGCCAATCCAATTCATGTTTTCTTTGGCTGATGGCATGACGTTTCTTTCAAATGTTAGTTAAATTTTTTTCTATTCTCTTTTCTCGTTGGTGTTTTTTCTTTTTCTTTTTTTTTATGTAAATTTTCAGAGTTTTTGATGAATATAACACCATTTAATGTAATTTACTTGTCACTAATTTTTCATGATTAGGGGATGGATTAACAGACTCTTTGTATGGTCTTTCCAACATTGAGGTAACCAAGTTCTCACATGTCTTATAGTCTCTACATATCTGCTATGGACTTTGTAGAAGACTGTTTCTCGTATTATCTCTATGCATAGGAGCAAGAATCAAATATCCAAATTTGTCTTAAACATTAAACTCTTAAGATTTGGTGTTGTTTCAAGTCCAATTTGACAATGAGAATACATGTATAAATTTGATGTTGCAAAGTATAAGGAAATTTTAATTATAATTTTTTTTACAAGAAACGAAGTAGAATTATATTAATATTAGCAAAAAAGATAGGGGACTAGCAATCCCCTAAAATGCAAAAGTTTGCAAGATAGCTTTCTAATTAATAATCTAGTCCCCTACTTTGTGTTATGCTACCCATTTTTTTGGGGGCTATCCAAGAAACAAAAGAAATAAAGCATGGTTCTGCACATCAATACTGGTTTCATACATATCTTTAAATATTTTATTGTTCCTCTCCTCCCATACCCATCTCCATGTGGCAAACAAGATGCATCTCTTATGCACGTTCCACTTATGGGGTTTTAAGGAACTAGGTTGGTCAAAAAACTTGCTCATGTCCTCCACCTTCAGGAAGTGGCTTCCCTTGCAACAACTATTCCATATTCTTTTGGTAAATTTGCAGCTCTGCAATGTGTGCCCCATTGTTTTCTCATCCTCCTTGCATAAACAACACATGGATGGATATATAGTGAGAAAAGACATGGAACTTTTAATTATGTGTTACAAATATTTATGTTTCTTTTAAATATGCGGAAGACCTTAAAGAAACATAACTTCGTGTGTGTGCACAAGAGGTAATGCCAACATCAATAGGAATGCCTAACGACCTCACAGAGCAACATATCTTAAAAGACCTACTTCCTATTCACATATTTATGAATTTTCCCAGTGACCAATGAAAATAGACAATCCCTATGCAAAGAGAGGGACACAAATTCAAAAGCTCGTCATAATTTTAATATCCTACTATTTCATTTAAGCAAAACCATCCAGAGAGTGACAAAGAAAGTGATTTGATTGATGTCTTTTCTGGTCCTAGGGAGAGAGGGTCTAAGGTTAAACCATCCTCAGTTTTTTTAGACGTGAGAAATCTGTCTCAAAAAGGTTAGTGAGTTCATCTTAAGTGCTACGAATCACGATAACAATTCTATAGTCGTGCATGATCAAAATCAAGTTGAAAAAGACTTGAATACGAGTGAATGCTTAACGAAAAGAGGAATGCCCGAGTGAACTCAAGATGCAATCAGAATCCAATTTAATATGTTATGGGCTAAGGTCAAAGCCCAAGTGGAAGAATCAAATAAGGCTTTGGTCTTCTTAATATAAGCCCAACAAACATCTAAAGCTTTATTATTCATGACCTATGTTGGAACTCAATATGATTGCCAAGAATGAAACATAAATACTAGGATTTAATGAGATTGATAAGAATGAAACATTAATGTCAAAATTCAATGAAAATAAAGCATTAATGTTGGTATTCAATGTGATTGCCAAGAATAAAATGTCAATGCCAAGATCTAATGAGATCAACAAAAATAAAGCATTAACGTTGGAATTCAATGAGAATAAAACATTAATGCTAGCAATGAATGTGATTACTGAGAATAAAGTATTCCTTATTTGTTGTTATTATGTAATCATTTTAACTTCAACAAGACTTAGGTAGAATTTCTTTATTATAATCCTAACCATAATTTTGACCAGCCTTTAGTACACTTTTCAGTTATAAATAAGCCACATGTTAGCCTTGTAAAAACATGTTATAGCCATTTGAGTGAATACAATTTCTTGTGAGTTTTGTCCAATTCATCTTCTTTTGCTCTTGTGCAATCTTGATTTGTCAACCTAGATTGGTTTATTGGTAATTCAAACTCACAAAACCCCCAATTCGTGCCTCAATCTAAGTGCATTGTTGTGTGAATTGGTTTATTCATGTTTGTAATTGGGCGAATGGTCTAAGTGGTAGGTTGCGTGCCTCATAATGTTGGTTGGTTACTTACATCCATCTAACAAACTGTCCTTATCCCTTTAATCTACGATCGTGAAGATCAGGCCCCCATTGTGATTCACATTATAAACATCATTGCTACCCAAGTTGTTTAAGGACACAACAATGAGGTGAAAGACAGATATCAGATAGCTTTATCATATCTGAAGTATTAGGTCTTCTATGAGCAAGGGTTCACCCAAAATCTTGATTTTAGATGGAACATGTGCTTGCCAAGTGTGAGAAAAAGTGGGGAAAGGGGGTGTGAAGGTAGTTGCTCAGGATAGAATAGAAAGATTGACATGAAAATCTTTTTAGTTGTTCTAGATTCCATAGGATTTGGTCTGGGTTTGTTGAAGTAGTTCTAGTTTGGAGTACTGATAAGAGGTTAGGAATTTCCCAAGTTCTTGAATACTAAGAGCCCGAGCCTTATAGAATTGAAGATTCCATGAGGTGGGGGAGGTTTTGTGGGATTTTCTTGTAGAATGCAACAATTGGGAGATTGTGAGAAGGGGATAAATGAAATAAGTGTGGAAATGCATCAGCTACCAGTAAGTTGTTCAACGCTGCAAACTAATCCAAATCCCCAACTAATCAATATTTCGACTCATGGTTTGGAAAATGCATATCCCATCTTAGGTTAATATTTTTGCTTGGCTTTTGGCACACATAGATGTTATCCAAAATTGTCTATGTCAGTATTGTTAAGACGGTAAGGCGGTTTAAGAAGATAGACCTCCATAAGCCGAGACGGGGCCTAGGCAAGGACTAGGCGGGGCTTAGGCGGTCCTTAAAATAATGACATATTAGATAATACATTATGATAAACTCATGATCATTATAAGTTCACATACTTCATATTCATAACATTCCAAAGAGAAGAGCTAATTGCTCTCTCTCTCTCTCTCTCTCTCTCTCTCTCTCTCTCTCTCAGAGACGTAGAGAGAGGAGATATGTAGAGAAAGAATGAGAGACACAGAAAGAGAGACAGAAGAAAGACGTAGATAGAGAGAGAGAAGAGAGACGCAAGCAGAGAGAGAGAAGAGGGACGCAGGCAAAGAGTGAGAAGAGAGACCTAGAAAAATAGAGAGGAAGGAGCAGAGAGAGAGGGACAGACGCAAAAAGAGAGAGGGAGAGATGCAAAAAGAAAGCGAGGGAGAGGGAGAGAGCCGAGAGAAAGGGAGAGAGATGCACAATGAAATGGAGAGACTCCTCGGAGTCGCTTACCAAAGAAGACGTCAGAGATGCTCGCCAGAGTGTCGGAGATGATCGTTGGAGGTGGTTCGAGTCGTTTGACTTAGAGAGGTTTGAGCACGAAGTTATTAGATTTAGGTTAAAATTAAAAAATAATTAATTAATTAAAAAATCTCCTATTTTTTAAAATTTATAGAGAAGCCCCCTAACACCTAGGTGGTGTCCTAGGTGTTGAGGAGGCCTGGACGCCTAGGCGGCGCCTTCACAACACTGGTCTATGTAACCACTACTTGTCCCCATAGTGTTTCGCTTTCTGCCTTCAGGTGGAGTAAGTAGACCATATCTTTTTGCAGATAAATAGAGAATTTTTTTAGGAATGCAAATCTCATGTCCTTCATCCATATGCAAGTTCATGGTTGCTCCTTAATAGGGCCATTTCTGTTAAGATAGTGGCAAAGGTTACTTATGTTTCCATTTTTGCATCATTATGGCAAATATAGTTAGAAAGGAATCGAGGAATATTTCTAGATGGTTAGGGGGAGATCTCTAGTTTGCAAGTTCTTATAAGGCTGACAACCTATTCTTGGGTGTTTGTGGCAGATGGTAGGAGTCCATCCATTTTTTTGGAAACAAAGACTATAAATTGATAATAAACTAGTATAAAACCAGATGAGATATCTGGCAGAAGGAGAATTACAAAGACTGTAAAATATTCCTCTCGTTACAAAGCCATTCCTCAAATTGATATCCTTTCCCTAACTTAGGAACCGAGATCCAGGTGGCGAAAAGAATATTGGATCTTTCCCATATAAGCCGGTTCAAATTTTGTTTGTCTAGGAATAGATGGACGTTTCTTTCTTCCCATATGTTGTACTAGATAGCAGCCAAAATGATTTTTCAATACTGCTGAAGTCGTGATGAAATAACCATTTGCGGAATCTGAAATAGAGAGTCAGTTGGGGGGGGGGGGGGGGGGGCGACTAGATTTGTGGTGCTGTTGGTTTCACTCAGCCCAAATACTCTGTGTTGGCTTGCATTCCCTGAATATATGTTGGCTTGACTCCTCACTATTCTTGCAAAGAATACAAATAGAAGGATTTAGAGAGTGGTTGGGGTGAGACTTCTGAATGTTATCTAGGGTCTTGAGCTTGTTTAAGCTCACTAGCCACACTAAAATCCGTGCTTTCATTGGGGCTTTAATCTTCCAAATAAAGTCAACTAGGATGGTGTTCAGATTTGAGTTTCGATTTGATATGAGTGTCTTGAATGATTTTACAGAAAAGTGGAAGTTATTTTCAGCACTCCATCGGGGTGTGTCTTCTTCATTCGATTCTTGAATCTGAAAACTATGTAGAGAGTTTAGAAGGTTGCACAACTCTTCCATATGGCCATCCCCAACATTGTTACTTAAATGCGGGTTGCATTGCATCCCCATTGGGAATTTCCTTCTATATGAGTGCATGTTTTGAAGGTTGCTATGGTTCCTTCTTTTTTTTTTTTTAAAGAAAACATAATTATATTAAAAGGACGAAATGTCCAGCGCCTAAGCGCAAAAAGTACATAAGAAAAGTACAGAAGAAAACCCAGATCCCCTTGTTACAGAGAGTACAAAATTGGAGCCCACCGCATCATCCAGTCACTAAAAGAATATCTTAGCCCCAGTTTTTCAGAGGAGACCCAGGTTGCAAACAACAAGTGTGATCTTTCTACTATTCTATTTACATTGATATCAGAATTTTGGAAGATGCTACTATTCCTTGCCTCCTACACTGCAACCCACATTGCAAAAAGCATCAACAACCAGTAGCTCTTCAAATGATCCACATGATCTAAAATCCAAATATGAACATTTGTGCTGTCTGGGGGTCTAGGCATGGATGGAAGTTCCTGTTGCCAAGAGCTCCATACTATCCTTAAAACCTTGTAGTCTCCAAAAAGATGTCGAACGTCGTCCTCAGCGGCCCTGCACAGACAACATGAAGATGGGGATAAATAATAGCTAGGGAATTTCTTCTGTATTTGAGTAGTACAATTTAACCGTTATTGCATTATCAACGAGGACAAAATTTTAAATGTAATAGGCAATTTAGCTTTCCAAATTGGTGCCAAATTCCCGTTTGTCGAGTTTGCCTCTCCACCTAATAACACGTTATAATAGTATCCCGTCGTAAAGTGCCCCGACTTGTCCTTTTTCCATCACCAAGAATCAGGTTGTGTGTTAAACTGTACCGGCTGAAGCCTGTTGAGTAAGGTAGCCAATTCCTCAATCTCCTCATCTTTGAGGTTTCTCCGAAAATCCAAATTCTATACCCCATTATTATCATTTTCCTCAATCCCCCCCAGCTTTGAAACAAAGTGGCCTCTGGGCATTGAGCAATCCTGTACAGCCAGGGAAAGTCCTCTTTAAGTGTGGAAGATGTGCACCACGCATCCTCCACGAATCTGACACACTTTCCATCTCCAATTTTCCACTGGATATGAGGGATGAACTTTGAGTATAGCAACTGGATGTACTTCCAAGGAGATCTATTCGAGACCTTAGCATTCAAACCTGCCATCATGCCATTCTGTGATCTCCCATGGATGCTTGCTATTATCTTGCTCCACAGCTGGTCTTGGGCCTTAGAAAATCTCTAGAGCGATTTAGCTGTTAGGGCGTTATTTCTGACTTTTAGTTGGGCTACTCCCAATCCCCCTTCATCCTTGTTCCTGCAAACTTGCTGCCACTTGACAAGCATTTGAGCCTTCTCAACCCTCTCAGCCTTCCAAAAAACTCTCCTAATGCCCTTATTCAACTCCTTTTGAACCGTCGTCGGCATCTGAAAAATTGACATATAATATGTTGGAAGTGCCTCTAAGACAGCTTTAATTAGAAGGAGACGACCACCTCTGGATAAGTAGCTGCATCTCCATCCTTCAATTCTCCTTTTGATAGTGATATGTATCACTGGATCCCAAATGGAGATTCTTCTAGGATTTCCCCCCAACGGAAGACCAAGGTATTTCATAGGTCATTTGGACACGGGAATGCCGAAGATCTTGTGAGCTAAATCCATATCTTCGTGCTTAATATTAACACCAGCCACTTAGCTTTTGAGGAATTTTATTTTCAGATCAGAAACTAGAAAAAAACTTTCTAGGGCCATTAGGAGCATCTCCTAGCTTTTCAGATTATTGTTGAGGAAGAATAAGGCGTCATCAGCGTAAAAGAGATGGGAAAGAAAGATCTTTTGACCTCCCACGTCAAATCCTTGGAGCCCGAATTGCCTTGCTCTCTACAGAATGCCATGAAGGCTGTCGGCTACTAAAATATACAAAAAAGGGGAGAGAGGGTCTCCTTGTCTAAGACCTCTCGAGGCTATGATATTCCCCTTTGGCTGACCATTCATGAAGATTGAACAAGAAACTTTGGATATGCATCCCGTTATCCATTTGCGCCACCTCTCTCCAAATCCTTTCCTCTTCAGAACATAAATGAAGTATTTCCATCTAACCGAGTCATAGGCCTTGCAGAAGTCAATGTTTACCACCAAACCTTCTTTTTTCCTGACTCTATAATCCTCAACCGCCTCGTTTGTTGTCAGGATAGCATCGAAAATATGACGTTGATTTACAAATCCCATTTGATTCTCTGCTACTGTAACATGTATTACCTCCCTAAGGCGCCTTGCTAGGATTCAAGCGATAATTTTGTATAAGCTAGTTACCAGACTGATAGGCCTGTACTCCTCCACCTTCTCCGGGCAAGTCTTCTTTGGGATCAATTGAATGTACGTCTCGTTTACACATTTATTGATAACACTCGTGGAATAAAACTCTTCCAAGGTTCGGATGATATCTGTCTTCAACAAGTCCCAGTTCTTTTAATAAAAGCGCATTGTGAATCCATCTGGACCTGGGGATTTCTCTCCTTCACAGCTAAAGACCGCCTCCTTCACCTCCTCTTCCATGAACGGTCTCTCAAGCCAATCCTTCTGCTCTTTTGCTATGGGATTCCAATCTATCCCATCAATCGCCCATTTAGTCCCTATGTCGTCAGAAAATAAGTTTGTGTAGTATGTGATGATATGTTGCTGTATATCTCTCTCCTCCTCGATCATGACTCCGTCTGTATCTTTGATTTTGGATATGAAAGCCCTTTCTCTCCGAATTGATAGCAGCCTATGGAAGAATCTCGAATTAGTATCACCCTCCTTGACCCACTTCATGCGAGCTTTCTGTCTAACCTCCTTGTCAATTCTGTTCTCAATGGTATTTATCTCCTACATGGTTTTGGCTCTCAGTTCTTTATCCCCTTGTGTGGTAAGGCCCTGTTCTGCTCTACGGTCTAGCTCATGAATTTTTAGATACAGCTCCTTCTTCACGCAATCATCAGTATCTCGGAAATTCCTACTCCAAGTTCTTAAATCTAGTTTCAGCTGTTTGAGTTTCTGCATGAATCTATATCCTTGACATTTCCGAGAGACGGCTTGTTTTTACTATTCCTTCATGTTATTCCCGAGCTCCTTCCTATCCATCCAGGAGTGCTCAAATCTGAAAGGAGTTGGAACCCACTGCCGCGGTTGAGTATCCAATTGAATTGGCCAATGGTCTGAAGTGTAACGTTGGAGGGTAGTATGGCGACTGTTTGGGAATAGATTATCCCATTCCGAAATGGTTCCTTCTTTTCTTCTAGTTAGTTTGTATATATTAGGGTACGTATCTTGTAATTTCTCTTTTCCATACCATATGTCTTTTCAAAATCTTACATTGTCCCCTTTGCCCACTTTCCATATGATGTGAGGTCTAAAATTGTCATATAAGCTGAAAATGTCCTTCCGAGGAGCCCCTTGACTGCACCTCCTGTTGAGGCCCGCTTCTCTCCCAAATGCCTTGGATTCGTGAATACTTCGGATCACTTTAGCCCACAGGGCTGTTGGCTGTTCTATCATTTTCCACAACCATTTTTCCCTCAACACCATATTTCTCTTAACCAATCCCCCTATGCCCAAACTTGCCTGTGCCATATCTTTACAGACTTGATGCCAATTAACTAGATTCGTGCCCCTTGAGGCATCCTCTTGTTTCCACAGAAAATTTCGCATGTGCTTTTCTATCAAGCTAACGACCTTTTTTGGCATTTTGAAGACAGCCATGAAATATGTAGGCATAGCTTCAAGCATCGATTTTAGCAACAACGGTCGTCCTCCTCTCGAGAGGTAACTTTGCTTCCACCCAGCAGTTCTATTTCTGAATTTTTTCATAATTAGCTCCCGAAAACCAGATTTGTGTGGGTTGCCTCCTAGAGGCATTCTTACGTAGTTTATTGGCCATTTTCATGAGGAAACTTGCAGCTCAGTCACCATGCTGGTCACCTCATCAGTGCTTAAGTTAATGCCTAGCAGTTGGCTCTTATTTCCATTGATCTTCATGCCCGTTAGAAAACTAAAAGTTTTCAAAGCATTCATCACCACCTGTGTTTCTTCTTTTTGATTGGGGAGAAAGAGGAGATAATCATCAGCAAAAAGGATATGAGTTAGCTGAACTTTGTCTTTCCCAATTGTCATTCCTTTTAGCCTTCCTACTTGGCTAGCTTTATCAAGAATTCTGGTAAGGGTGTCAACCACGATATTGAAAAGGAATGGGGAGAGAAGATCTCCTTGTCGTAGTCCTCTAGAATCGTTGAATTTGCCTCAGGGCCTTCCATTGATGAAAATAGAGTAATTGATGGACCTAAGGCAAGCCTACATCCATCCTCGCGATCGATCTCCAAACCCTTTCTGTTTCATTACAAAATCCAAGAAGCCTCATATGACTGAATTGTAGGCTTTAGTTAGTTCTACTTTCAGCAGGAAGCCTTCCTTCCTATTGACCTTAAAATCTTCAAGTACCTCGTTTGCTATCAGAAAAACATGTGCAATTTTCTTGTCCTTCAGAAAAGCCATCTGGAACTCACTCACTGTCTTAGGAAGGATAGTCCGTAGCCTGTTAGCCAAAGTCTTTGTGACGATTATGTAAAGGCAAGTTATGAGACTGATTGGTTTATAATCCTCCACACGCATGGAATTAATTTTCTTCGGAATGAGGCACATGTATGTCTCATTTACCTTTCGATTCACAACAACATCTTTGTGGAATTCTTTCAGATAGTTGAAAATGTCTTGTTTAATCGTCTCCCAAGTATGTTGAAAGAATGCGATGGTGAAGTCATCTGGGCCAGGTGCCTTGTCTTCGTCGCAGTTGAACACAACTTCTTTAATTTCTTCTTCTTCTTCTTCAAAATCTCTTTCAAGCCATCTTCTGTCATCTTTAGATATGTGCTGCCATTGCAGACCTGCAATCCCCCATTTTGTGTGCTCTGTTTCCATGAATAACCTTTCGAAGTGTTCCGTTATCATCTTCTGGATTTAATTCTTCGACTCTACCATGTTTCCATCTGAGTCCTCCAACTACGTGATTGTTGCTCTAGACTTCCTAAGGGAGAGCACCCTATGAAAGTATTTTGTGTTTACGTCGCCTTCTTTTGCCCATTTCATCTTGGCTCTTTGCTTGGATTTCCTCTCTTGCTTGCATTCCAGCTGCAAAATCTCACCTAACAGCTTCTTTCTTTCTTCCCATAGGTCAAGATTATCCTCCTTTTCAATTTTCTTGTCTAAGTGTGTGAGATAATTCATCAATATTGATTTCTTGGCATCCTCGTCATTTATCTGGCTTCTGTTCTAGTTTCTTAGATGATGTTTAATATTATGAAGCTTCGACATAATTTTGTATCCCTCCCACCCTTGGCTTTGATCTGTCAGCCACTCCCGCTGCATTATATCCTTAAGTTTATGCCGTTGGAGCCACACATTTTCGAATCAAAAGGCGGCAAGGCCCCATTTTATTTCCTCTGTATCCAACAAAAATTGGCCAATGATTTGATGTTATTCGTTGTACGCCCTACACCTGTTGATGTCTGAATTTTTCTCCCCATTGGTCGTTACATAGGAATCTGTAGAGCTTGGACATGGCTGGGGTAGCTCCCTCATTGCTCCAAGTGAAGAGCATTTTGTTAAGCTCCGGTTCCTGTAAGTGCACGTCTTGGATCCAGTCATCTAACATTCTCATGGATCTTGAGATTACCGTTTTTCTTTTCTGCCATGTTCCTGACCATGTTAAAGTTTCCTCCTATACATCAGGGACCTTGAATATTGGCCAAGATTGCAGCTAGCTCAATTAAGTAGTTCTCTCTGCTGGCCTTATTGCAAGGGCCATAGACAGTTATTAACCACCACAAACCTTCATCACCCCTATTATCTGAATGGTTAAAGAGAAAGAGCCTTCCCATTTCTCGACAACCTCGAAAGTACGCATGTCCCACATTAGCAGGATACCTCTCGAAGCTCCTACTGCCGGAAGATGAGCCCAGTCCACGAACCTATGCTTCCACAATTATGCAATTAAGCTTCTGTCTACAATTGATTTCTTAGTTTCCTACAAAGAGATCAGATCGACTTTTGTTGTTGAAATAGTTTTTTTAATTAGCTGTCTCTTCTCTCCTTGTTTGCATCCACGAATGTTCTAGCCGAAGATCTTCATAAAAAAGGCAGGCCCCTGAGGTGCAACAATTATTATTGCACTGCGATCAACTGAGCGTTGATCGATTCCAAAAAGTCTTGCACGCGTTTGCATTCTTCTCTTTGGCTTCTCTGTTGTAAAGCATTGTCATCCTGTTGACTCATCATGCTCGCCTCCCCCTCCAAAATACTTCTCAACGGGATTACTGTTGGTTTCCATCGTCGACTGAGTCTTGAGGTGGGAGGTATACAACTGAATTTGGAGTCTTCGGACCCACCAGAAGAAGAATTAGGGAGAGAGAAAGCATAGTTAGTAGGTCGTACTTGAAGGTGTCCTCCTGCTCCTCCATGGTTTGTCCCGCTAGTCGATCCTCCTTCTGCTTCAGAATAGTCCATGGGCGGTGTTCTTCATTTCAAAAACCTTCTCTGTCTTGGACTGGATCAAGTAGTCCTGGAAGTCAGAGTTCGTTTCATAGTCAGAATTAGACTCCTTGCCCTTCTCCTGGTCTACCCAATAGGCCAGAGCACTGAATCTATTTCGGCCTTCTCCTTTCTTTGCTAGTTGGTTAACTTTTAAGATGGGCCAATTAGTGCCCCCTTGTGTTTTTGGGCCCACATCATTCTGTTGCTCAATGTCCATTTTCAGATTATCTTTTCTGAGCTCACCATTTCTTTATGAAGTTCCTTTAAAGTGCTCATGACGATTTGGGCTTCTCCTTACATGATGACTCAGTCTAGTTTGGGCTGGCATTTCAATCCATTCTCCTTGGCCCCTATCCTCGGCCCGGTGTGTCACGAATCGTCCCGAGTCGGTCCTTGTAGCTTTGGACTCAGTGGGTTCCTTGCTACCACACGCTTGCTTGTCAGTAGCCGTTCGCCTACCGCCGCCATTGCGTCTGAGCGTCCTCTCTGACTTGCCGCCTGAACTTCGTCTTTCCTTCATCCTGTCGTCCTCATCCTCATTGTTTGACGTGTCATTGTTCTCGCTGGTTGGCATTTCGATTGCAGAGCTTCGCCGGTCGTCGAAGTTTCTCTTTCCGAGGTTCAACCCCTCACGGTGATCATTGGTGAACTTCTTCGGGATTTTCTCCCGAAGTTACTTTACTTTCATAACCCAATTTCTTTCCAGTTCTACCAGCCTCAACTCCTGCACTCTGCCATCGTCATAGATTTGAAACTCTTTTGGGAGGAATCCAAAATTATGCCCTGCAATCTCAAGAATGCCATCTCCAACGATTTGTGTGAGCTAGTGATATGAGCGATGTCAAGCAAGCCTCCACAAGCTTCCACTATTTTTTTTTTTTTGAAACAGAAACTAATATATTAATTATGAAAGATAGGTACAAAACGGCCAGATGAGGTATCCGACATTAGTTTTCATCATGCATACAATTCGCTATAAGAACAGATTGGAGGATTGAACCTCCTTTACATAACCAGTCCGAAAAACTATATCCTAATCCTAGCTTTGAAGTAGAGATCCAACTAGCAAACAAAATGTTTGA
>JAJIYU010010802.1:0-15785 GCA_030144865.1 Tinospora cordifolia
AGAACAAAGGAATTTGATTAATTGAAATAGGAATTGAAGGTGATCACAAGAAAGTTTACTATCCTAGATAATTTAATCTAAAGAGTTTTCAATAATTTACTTTTCAGTTTAATATTAGACTGTTTTTACGAGTTTAATTCTAATTCTTAATCAATCGAATTTTTAGCTTTAATAAAGTTTAAATTGATAGTAAATTGGGCTTTTAGATAGTTGATTTTTATACGTTCCCTGAGGACGATATCCGATTTCACCAGTTATTACTATTGCGATCCCGTACACTTGCGGGGTTTGTCAACAATAAGATTCATGCAAAACTTTTTAGATTTGATCTAGTCTCATCAATGATTCATGATAATTTTGTTTTGGTAATTTTTGAGTTCGTTTGATAGGATTTCAACTTGCACAAAGTGACATAATAGAATCTGTTGAAATTCTAGACAAACAGTGACAAAGTCACTCGTTTTCCATGCCTAGACTCAATATTCTGGGATGCAATTTTTTTTTTCAACATTCTCAAGTGTCCCAAAAATGTAACAAAAAATTTCAAGTCATTTGGATAGGTCTAGGTATTTCTCAAAAATTCGTGAATAAGAAGCTGAAAATAGGGCATGATAATAGAAACCTAACAACTCAATATTTTTGCCCAATCTAACATATGCAATCTGTTTAATTACATTCCTTAGTACTATTATCAACAATAACAGTATGTTAATCACGAAATATATCATTTAACTCATTTGAAACAATGGCTAAACATCAACTAACCTAGCTTGCAAAGTATATAACTTGAACAACTCATTCATCACATTCAAGCAAACTAGCATGGCAATTCTCATGACTCCAACACATATAACTTAAACCTTAAATGTAATTTCAATCAAGAACACTAATTTACAACATACTAGCATGTAAAACATCTATGAAATTATATAAAATGACCATCAAATTAAATGTGCAACAACTCACATCTTCATACAAACCATACTTGTCGGGACCCCTTCCCTAGGATGAAGGGCGAACCGACTAGCACAGTGTTCTGACAAACCCGCCCGCAAGCCGAGCTTGTCAAGACACTGTTAAGCCTCAACACACAACACCACATCACACTCTATCAGAATAATCATAAGGAAAGCAGAAGAAATTTAATACACGAACACCAATAAGAACTTCATATGTCCAAAACGGGTCATTACAACATGTGTAGCAACGGGAGATAATATTCATTATATGCAGGCTATCCTCACCCCTATACATGGTTCTACCTCTCAAAACACAATAACAAAAAGGAAAATACAAGGAAGTCCTACCAAAAAGAGTAAGAGAGGGCAGTCCTACGTGATGACCACTCCCTTGCCCTTATCCGCGGCTGAAGAACCTGAAATGTTAGAGTAGTGAGCCTAATTGTCCACGGCGGTTCAGTGAGTAATGCAGTCTAATTCAAACTTAAAACAAGTATTCCACAGTTAAAACATGTGCCATGGATGTATGAACAATAGCATTATGCAAGTGAATGTAACAGTAAATACAATTTAAATTCATAATGCAGTCGTGCACCTTCGTTAAAAATAGTTAAATAATGAAAACATTCGCCGAGACTCGCAAGCTCTCCGAGGCGATTAAAAATCACTCGAGCGGGAGAAACCCGACGGTTAAGTGTATAGGTGACGACCCAAATCTGGGCCCACAGAACCCCCCTCAGGGCACTCTATGCTAGGTGGTCATTCGATGCTCTAGGGGAGCCGATAAACAAACGAGCAAGTCGCAAACCGTTAAACATATCGTGATGACCCGATTAGGACTTATTGCCGTTGCCATCATCGTAGGCCCACAGAACCCCTTAACAAACACTCTGTGCTAGGTGGTCACCATCAAGGTCGCAACTCGCCCTAATCGCTCTACCACATCCAATACCCTAACCCGCTCTCGGACCTCGACATTCGGTGCACTTTTCATTTAAAACTCATTCAAAGGATGCAAGTTCATCTCAATATGTAACACCATTTTCACAATGCACAGAATAACAAGCTTTAAGAAATGAATTAGAAAACACTACTTACAGGGATGCTCCGCTCCCGACACTCCTCTTGCGACCGGTCGCTTCCCGCTAGCACTGGGTCCTGCGAAATTGACGCAACTTCTTAACATTAATATGAAACTTGGCTCACTCTGATTCTACATCATTGGTTAATCAATTACTTGACCTAGTCAAGAATAGTTCACTATGTTCGTTCACCTTGCCTTAGTTACTAAAAACTTTTGCTTGACCTCGGTCAATCTTGGTCAACTCTAGTCAACTCATCATTTGCTAATCTAGCTGGTCAGCAGAGTCACAAAGGGTCAATTCTAGTCTTTATGGGGTCAATTGGGCAAAAAAGAGTCAATATTCTCAATTTACATTACTTAGGCACAAACCTTAGCCTATGACCCTACCTGCGCAACCATATTCCCAATTTTTCTGCAGGTAATCCGTTCATTTGATTTGCGCCAAACTTTGCAGAACTTTTCTAGACTTCCTAAAGTTGTCCAGAATTTTAAATCATCATTTTTGGACCTCATTTACTAAGGTTTCTAAGCATGATAACAGAAACTGCACAGATTCCGTATTACTTGTGACAAGCAGTAACTGTTTGCCTTAATTGACCTAGCTACACACATCAGAATGTCCTGAATTTTTGTAGGACACCTCTAGACATATCTAAGGGTCTCTCCACCGAATTTCAGCTCAATCTACCATGGTTTGGTTAGTTGATTTTATCTCAAAAATTTCGGCCAGATTGCAGAAAATTTATGGGTTCAAGGATACCACTATCTTTCTAGTGTTCTTTTCCCTCATTAATTCACCATTCTATGGGTTGTTTCTTGTGTCTATTTACAGTTTACAATTCATAACACATCCACTAATCACAACTACTTCGAATCAGTAGCATGCAACATCAAAAACATGTCTATCATTCCATCAATATTCTGCTATATTCTAAAGAACACAAGGAAATTTGCTCTATTACCCTACAATCATGACATATTTGCATGTATAACAAGACACACCCACAAGAGTTCAAGGTCAAGCCTTTATACCTTTCTGGAACCTCTATTATGGGGTCTACAATGCCTATGATTCCAGTTCGAAAGAGTGCCTTTATATGTCCCGAATATAGCTCCTATTCTGGCCCCAAACCGTTTCTGTCGGCACTATTGTAACAATATGTCTAACAGTTAGCGACAGTGACTTATACAACACATAAAATGTTTTAATTTCTGATTTCTACCACATGGACACTTAAATATTCATGATAAGGAGTAGAATGATGGACTTTTACCTTAAGGACGTGCCTAGAGTGGTTCAAGAGTAAGCTTTCCCAAGATTGCTCCAACTGTCTCTGTTTCACAGTTGTGACAGTGAGTAAGTAACCAACTTCAATGGTTCTAAAATCATGCATAAGGTCTTATTTCCCATTCTTTAACCCTTGAAGATCAAAGTACATACTGAAATGAGAGGGATGAGCCATTTTACCTTCAAGAAGGAACTGGAAATGGCCAAGGTCCAAGGCTGCAAAGATTGTTCCAGCACACACTTTCTGAAATTTTTGGATTTGAACAGTATGGACAGCCCTCTTCTTGGTGTTTTCGGCTTCAAACGACTCCAAGATTGAGAGAACCACTTGTGGGACTTTGTAGGTGGTGGTACAAGCTTCAAATCAAGCTATGGTCTGCAGGATTTGGTAGAGAATTGTAGAAGTTATGAGCTTGAAAAATTGGTTACAGAATCTGAAAATTCTGTGTTTGAGCTCAAGAATGTCTTTTTGTTGCATGAGGATGTTTGCTTGGTAAGGGTATGGATGACATGTGGCATCCAGGTGGCACTTAGCATCACATGCTGGATGCCTAGTTGGCAATCTGGATTGGTCACAATGGAGGCTATGAAGTGATGGCCAAAACCATGGATCAAATACTATGGGTTCTCATGGTTTCTGCTGGAAAAATCTGCTGAAAATCCCCAAAATTCGATAAAAAATCGGCCAAAAAACCCCCAAACACGCACAAGAAGACAAGGAGAAGAAGGGGCTGGACCCCCTCTTGACGCGTGGGCCGGCCCACGCTCCTGGCTCGGGTGCTAGGCCAAATTCCGTGATTCCGTGAGATGATAGTTGATATAGCGCATTTATTACATATGTTTAGGTAATTTTGATAATTTCAGTAGTTAGTGAAATTTATGCATATCTTTGAATTTGTAGTTCAATTTTCTATAAATTGTTTTGTATTGGATTTTAGATTCTAGAAGTGCATTATTTATCCATTTAACCTTTGGTTTGTACGTATTTCTTGTCGAGAGAGTTATTTGGGATTAATAATATACAAGCATAAGGAGTTGATATATGAAGAAATCAGCCCTGAAGCAATTTTAAAATTCGGTCAATATTTTTTTTTGTATTTTAAAAAAGAGCATGTTGTCACAAGAAGAGTAAAGAAATGAAGCATTATATCCTTTGTTTGGCGGTTGTCACAGTTATGTAAAAATTGGGTATTTTGGCATTTTTGGTATTCAAACTAGTAAGGAATAGGCATATAACATAGCATTTTTAAAGTTTTCCAAGATGATCAACTTGGAAAGGAGAAAATGTTGGCCCATGTATTTTTAAGAAGAGGGAGAATTATATTGGTCACTTGTGCAATAGAATATTCAATGGTAAGTAATAACACAAAAAATAACATAAATAAGCAAGGTTAATTTTGCTGTGAATTAGTCATAAAACTCGACTTTATAATAAAAAATAAATTAACTTTTTAAAATATATCACTTATAATCACCCGAGGCAGAATTAGATTGTTAGTGTTGTAATGAAGCTCATGTGGCACATACACCTTACACCCATGATATTCATTCGTTTTTTCACTTGGCACACAAACTGTCATGTCATTTCATATTCATTTTCCTTTTTGTTGACGTGACAACCTTATTTGTTAAAGATACCACACCAGTTGTCTTCTTCATTCACATTCATTTTCTTTTTTTTTTTTGTTCCTCTTCTACTTGCTCACCTCATTCCATGACTTGACTCCTAAAAACTCGTCGAAAAGTTTGTTGTTATGTAGAATTAGTCTTCCACACAAGGTAAGCTTCACCAAGGTAAGCTTCATTGGAACTTGGTCGTTCTTGAAAAATCAATCAACATTTCCTTTTAGAAACTCGTCGAAAAGTTTGTTATGTAGAATTAGTTTTTCCATGCAAGGTAAACTTCACCAAGGTAAGCTTCATTGGAACTTCGTTGTTCTTAAAAAATCAATCAACATTTCCTTTTAGTAACTCGTCGAAAAGTTTGTTGTTGTGTAAAATTAGTCTTCCACGCAAGGCAAGCTTCACCAAGGTAAACTTCATTGGAACTTGGCCGCCGTTCTTGAAAAATCAATCAACATTTCCAAAGTAAGGTTTATAATACCCCAAAATCCTTAGGTTTAATTAACTACAGTTTTCAAACCCTAATTAATCATAGTTAATAGTAGTTAACCACAATCAACAATTGGTCTACTTAACCATTGTGGCATGAATACCAAAAATATTTGAAAAATTATTTTACGGTTAAAACTATTGAATCAGTTGATAAATAGTTACGTATTTTAAATACCAAATGAGCAACATATCTAATTACTAAATGAACAACATAAATTTAAAATTCTTGGATAAATAGTTACGTATCTCAAGAAATAATATAAATGCATACTATATCATATATAGTGTTTAAAATATGGTTTATATATTTTTTCTTTTTTTTTTTATAAAAAAAATCAAGTCATATGATACACTCATGCATGCAAGTCTTTTTTTTTTCCTTCTTTGCCCTTATAGGAGTTGACACAATGAATTGTTTAATTGACGTACAAATAAAATTACTAAAAGAATTAATAATTTTTTAAAAAACTTATATATATATATATTTTTAGATGCAATTTTCTTATTATAATTTTTTTAGTAAAGGGGCGGAACTTTTTTGCACTAATTGATACTAGTTGTCAATAATTTTTTTCTTATCTGGTGAAAAAGATTTTTAAAAAAATTCTCTTCAATTTTATTTTTTAAAAAATAGTACTTGTTATTTAGATTTTTACAAGAATGAATTGACCATGGATCCCAATTCCAACAAAATTTAGTCAATTGTCCAATCTTTATTTAGATTTTTACAAGATTTTGTGTCATCTTCCAAGAAATGTATTGCTTTTAAATCAATTCGTGTGGCTTCCATGAAATATTATGACTTGAGGCAATTCCATGAATAAGTGTGTGTAGACTAAACAATTTAGCTTTTGATGAAATTCCAATAAATGTCATTATTTAGACTAACTTGTTTGGCATTTAGTGTTAAAAAATTCCATTATTGAGTGGTGTTGGGGCTGCCTTGCATGCCTTAGTTGTTGGGACATTTTTTGTCAGTATTATCTCTACACACATATGTATAATACAATTTTACCAACTTATATATATAAAAACCGAAATAAAGCTTAAGAGAACGAAATTAATAAAATATAATGACTAACAACTAATAAAATATAACTAACAGAAATTAATGAAACTACTAAATTAGATAATCATCTAAAACCTACTCAAAACAACTATAAGTATCCAACTTAGCAACAAACCTACATAATATTAGATATATTTTATGATATTACGTAGGATGATAACTATGGGAGACTCTTTAAGGTTGTTTGGTAGGAGGTAATATCATCGGGCACAAGAATAACAATCCTGAAGAGTTTTAATATAAAATTACATAAAAAATTTTGTAATTCTTATTTCTTTGTCTATGATTACTCCTTACCAAATTACTGCTTTTGGGTCGGCTTTAAGAATTATAACATAGAATTATTGTATAATTACAAAATTTGTAATATCTTTTGAAATCATAATGAAAATAATTACTCTTAATGCAAATAGGTTCGGATCTTAAATCAAGTGATATGGATTCAAATCTAGGCTATATGACTCAATCTAACCTATGACAATAATAGATTCTAATTTGAGAACTTGAATTTTGTTATCAATGATGAACAAACTCAAGTTACCATCAGGGATTTGCATGGTAAGGTCAAAATCTTCAGAGTAGTTTTTTTTTTTTTTTTTTTTGAGGTACAAAACTACCTGATGGGGAACCAAATTTAAAAAAAAAAAAAAGGCTCCAGAGTTTTTCATTTATTGGCGTCCTTGACGTTGCATGTTAAGTGTTTGATTAAATTCTTAAATAGCGTTGGCACTTCAATTCCATGTTTTTGATTATCAAAATAAAGTTCAAATTTTGTGAGATGATAATTGATATAGCGGGAATCTCTATGAGACAACACTTAATTTAATCGAGATTATTACTACATTAAATAATTGTCATTTTGTAGAACACACATTTATTGTATACGATTAATTTTAGTAGTTAGTGAAATATTTGCATTTTTTTGAAATTTTAGTTCAATTTTCAATACATTATCTCAAATTAGATTTGAGGTTTCGTCCCTGTAATAATAAGCTGCAAATTCATCATTTTTATTAAGTTGAGTTTGTTCTTCTACTCTTAATAAGTAGTTCAGTCCGAGCTTAATGATCTTCAACATCTCAATTATATATGATGCATCAATGTTGTATAAATCATTTTTTCAATACAAATTGAATAACATATATTTAAAATTCTGGGATAACTAGTTACGTATCTCGAGAAATAATATGAATGTATACTATATCATGTATTCTCTTTAATATATATATATATATTAAACTATGGAGTCATATGTTAGACTGATGCATGCAAGTCTTTTTAGGAGTTAACACAATAAATAGTTTAATTGGTGTAGAAATAAAATTTCTAAAAAAATTATAATTTTTTTTAAGTTTTATATTTTTTTTAGAGACACAATTTTCTTATCTTAATTTTTTAGTAAAAAGGCGGAAAGTTTTTGCACTAATTGAAACATATCTAATTACCAGTTGTCACTAAATTTTTTCTTATCCAATGAAAAAGTTTTTAGAAAGTTATCATCATAAAATTTTTGAAGATTTTTTTAAATAGTACTTCTTAAAACAAAAATATTTAACTTGGTGTGGTTGCCTTGACATTTCCACTCCCTCATGCAAGGACTAGTGCGTTTGTGAGCCCACACAAAGACTTTTCTAAACATCGGCCTCAATGAATGGACGACCCATTGGTCGCCGAGGTCAATATTTTTACTATTACACCTTATAAGTTTTTTAAATATAATTGATGTCATATGGGCCATGAAATAGATCATTATCTCTTTATTTATTTATTTATTTATTTGGGCAACAAAACAAACATAAGAACTCAAATGATGCACAACTTGCCATGTTTTTGCCTTAATTTCATCAGGGCAAATTTTAACCAAAAAAAAAGGAAAAACGAAGAAGAAGAAGAATGAACCGATCATGGATCCCAATTCCAACAAAATTTAGTCAGTTCTCCAATCTTTTTTTAGATTCTTACAATATTTTATGTCATCTTCCAAGAAATGTTATAATTTAAACCAATTTGTGTGGCTTCCATGGAATGTTGTAACTTGAGACAATTCCATGAAAGAGTGTCTGTAGACTAAATAATGCAGCTTTCATGAAAGGTCATGTTCTTAGAAATGTCATTATTTAGACAAACTTAATTGGTTGACATTAAATGTTTGGAAAAATTCTATTATTGAGTGATGTTTGTAATATTTCAAGAATTTATAAAACTTTTTAATAGTTTAGTAAATAAACATAAAATCAAAGACTTGAAAAGTATAAATTTTATTTCTCAATACTAAAAAAAATCAAAGAGAAGGTCCTATTGTGTGACGACCCATGTTTTTGGCATAGGATCGACAGATCCGACATATATGTACTCTATGTATTTTTTAAAATTTTAATGAGAAA
Organism: Tinospora cordifolia; assembly: GCA_030144865.1. Classification (NCBI taxonomy): domain Eukaryota; kingdom Viridiplantae; phylum Streptophyta; class Magnoliopsida; order Ranunculales; family Menispermaceae; genus Tinospora; species Tinospora cordifolia. The sequence continues at coordinate 8,900 of JAJIYU010010802.1, forward strand.
ATACAGAATTTTCTCCAATTTTTCCCAATTTCGGATTAATTATTAAAAAAATAAAAATAATATGAGAAAATACAATTTTAAGGAAAAAACACATGAGAATATTAGAAAAATGTGTTTTCTTGAGGAAAATAACCTTTAGGATTGATTTATGAATTTTTGAAATAATCATGAAATTTTTAGAATAATAAATGAAATTTTTGGGAGAAAAATATGATTTTTGAGAAATTATTCAATTTTTAGAGAAAATAATTGAATAAATGATAAAATGAGGTATAATGGGGTATTTTGGATGATAAATGCTGATTGGACAATTTTTAATAATTTAGAAAAAAATGTGAAATTTTGGTATAAAATACACATTATGTAAGTATGTGTATGTGTAGAAAAGAAGTAAAACAATTAAAAAAAAAAGATTAATGGGACTTGGACTGACCTAGGCGCTGGGCCTGGGCTGGCCCAGGCCCCAAACAGGCCGAGCGCCCAGCCCGCACGGGTGGGCACCGGTTCGGGACTCAGGCTAGCTGCGTGGGCCGGCCCACGCGCCCACTAATGGGGGTCCAGCCCCTTCCTCCTTGTCTTTTATGCGGGTTTTAGGCAATTTTGACCGAATTTTTGAGATTTTTGACGAATTTCTAGCAAAATTTCAACACAAAACCATGGAAGTCCATGGTATTTGAATCCATGGTTTTGCCATCAACTCATGGCCTCCATTGTGGCCAATGAATGCTGTCAACTAGGCATCCAGCATGTGAGGTTGACTGCCACCTGGGTAGCCACATGTCATCCTCATCTTTGTCAAGCAAGCACCCCCATGCAACAAAAAGATCTTCTTTGAGCTCAAGTCCAAAAATTTCAGATTTCTGTAGCCAATTTTCCTAGCTTAGATCTTCCTCAATTCTCAACCAAATCCAACAAACTATAGCTTGATTTGAAGCTTGTACCACCATTTACAAAGTTCCACAAGTGGTTTGCCCAGTCTTGGAGCCGTCTGAAGCAGAAATCATCAAGAAGATGTGTTGTCCTCATTGTTTAAACCCAAAAAAACTAGAAAGTGTATGCTAGAACCACCTTTGGAGCTTTGAACCTTGGTCATTTCCAGTTATTTTTGGAGGTAAAATTTTACACTTTCCTCATTTTTATATGTACTTTAACCTCCAAGAGTTAGAGAACGAAAAATAGGGCCTTATACATAATTTTCGGACCATTGAAGTTGATTACTTACTCAATGTTACAGTTGTGTAACAGAAACAGATGGAGCAACTTTGGGAAAGCTCACTCTTGGACCATTCTAGGCACGTCCCTGAGGTAAAAATCCGTCATTTTACTTCTTATCATGAGTATTCAAGTGTCTAAGTGGTAGCAACCAGAAACTGAAACGTTTAATATGTCTTATAAGCCACTGTTGTTGACTGTTAGATTTACTGTTGCAATAGTGCCGACAGAAACAATTTGAGACCAAAATAGGAGCTATATTTGGGACAAAGGCACCCTTTCAGGTTGGAACCAGAGGCATTGTAGACTCCATAATAGAAGTTCCAAAAAGGTATAAAGACCTGACCTTGAGCCCTTGTGGATGCGTTTTGTTATACTTGTAAATATGCCATGATTGTAGGGTGCTAGAACAAATTTCTTGTGTTCTTTAAAATACAACAGAGAACTTAGTGGATAGATAGACATGAATTTGGCGTTACATGTTACTGATTCAAAGTGTTTGTGATTAATGGATGTGTTATGACCTGTAAACTGTAATTAGACACAAGAAACAACCTATAGAATTGTGATTTAATGAGGGAAAAGAACACTAGAAAGATAGTAGAATCTATGAACCCAGAAATTTCCTACAACTTGGCTGAAATTTCTGAGATAACATTTACTGACCAAACCTAGGTAGATTGAGCTTAAATTTGGTGGACAGATCCTTAGATATGTCTAGAAGTTTTCTACCAAATTTCAGGGCATTCTCATAAGTATAGGTAGGTTAATTCAGGCAAACAGTCACTGCCTGTCACAGGGTATACGAGATCTGTACAGTTTCTGTTATCATACTTGGAAACCCTAGTAAATGAGGTCCAAAAATTGTGATTTGAAATTTTAGAAAAACTTTAGGAAGTCTAGAACAGTTCTGCAAAGTTTGGCACAAATCCGACAAACGGATTGCCCGCAGAAAAATCAGAAAAATGGTTGCTGTGACGACCCATGTTTTAGTGTGCAAAATTTTCGAGTTCGATATATGCATTTTCTGAAATTTTTAATGGAAATACAAAGATTTACCTCAATTTTTCTCAATTTTATATTATTTATTGGAGAAAATTAAAAAAATAGATAAATATGTGAAATTAGAAGGAAAATGTAATTTCTTGAGAGAAATAATTTTTGGGATTAATCATTGAATTTTTAGAATTTTTATGAAATTTTTTGTGCAATTAATGGAATTTTTGGGAAGAAAATATAATTTTTAGTGAATTATTCAATTTGAGGAGAAAATAATGGAATAAATGATAAATTGATGTATAATTGGGATTTTTGATGAGAAAATGGTGAAATAACAATTTTTAATGATTTTAGAAAAAAAAAAGAAAATTTTGGGATATATATATATATATTGGTATATATATATATATATATGTATGTGGGCCTGTGACCGATTTCGGGTCCGGCCACAGGCCCGACCCGGTCGCGGCAGAGGCGCGGGCCAATGGCCGGCGCGGACTCGGCCCACAAGGGCCGAGCCCAGGCGAGTTTAGCGCCTGGGCCAGCCTAGGATGCCTGGCCTTCTCCTTCTTCTTCCCACGGTTTTAGGAGCATTTTTGACAATTTTCTGCGTTTTTTTGAGGTATTTTTCAGCCAAAAACCATGGGAATCCATGGTTTTGAACAAACCAATAGCAAGTGCTAACTGGGCATTCAACATGAAGATTTGGAGGCCACGTGGGTGGCCACGTGCCCTGTTCTCATGCCATGCAAGCAGCTTCTCATGCAACAAAAACTCAGATTTTTGCCTAAGTCCAAACTTCCAACTCTTGCTTCCACCTTCCAGACCTTGAATCTCCTTCGTTTCTCATCCAAATCCAGTGATCTATAGCTTGTTTTGAAGCTGATACCACAAACTACGAAGTCCCACAAGTGGTTTGCCCAATCTTGAAGCCATCTGAGACGAAAACTGTAGAGAAAAGGTGTTGTCCACAGAGTTCAACCCAGAAAAACCAGAAAAGTTGTCTTGAAGCCACCTTTGGAGCTCTGGTTCCTGGACCATTCCAAGTCCGTTTTGGAGGTAAAACCTCTCTTTTTCTTCCTTATTTCGAGTACTTTCATGTCCAAGTGGTGGAAATCAAAAAGTAAAACTCTCAACCTATTTTATAAGGCCATGAAACTGACTATCTGGCTAACTGTTTTGACAGTTTCTGCAGAAAGCAAGCAGTAAGACCAGATTGAGGTTGTGTTTGGAGGACTTGTAGACATCCATTTGGGTTGAAACCAGAGGCGTTTTAAACCTTATAGTGGAGGCTACAGAGAGGTATAAAGAGCTAACCCTAAGCCTCTGTATTTTAAACGTTATATACTTGCAAAAGTGCCTTGTCAGTTAGGGATTGTAGGACTTAGAATATTTTCTGAAGGAAATCTCTTAGGCTTGCTATGGTGGAACTTGAAATTGAGGGTGATTAGGGTTATACTTACTTGCTGTTTTACATGATACTTAATAGAAAAATGTTTAGGGACCTGAAACCTTTCAAAATCAGTAAGATAGATCCTCGAATCAGTGCTGTAGAGAAGGGAAATTTGGCACTTGAAACAACTTAGGAAAAACTTGGGAATCTGAAAACCAGTTTCAGGACAGATAAATATCAGATCCGTTAACTGACCAAACCTTGACAATTTGAGCTGTAATTTGGTAGAGAGGTCCCTGGATGTGTCTATAAGATTTATACCAAATTTCAGGCCATTTTGAATTAGGAAAGTAGGCCAATTAATCTTCTAAGTAACTGCCTGTCACAGGGTATACGAGATTCTTATAATCCCTGTTATTACACCTAGAAACCCTAGTAAATGGTATCCAAAAATCACGAAATAAAATTTCAGTGAACTTTTAGACAGAATAGATTAAATCTGGAAAGTTTTATACAAATCCAACGGTTGGATTGGTCACAGAAAATTTGGAAAATTTACTGTCAGGTAGTGTGAGCCTAGAAGTCCCTGTGATTTAACTGAAATTTATGAGATTAAATTAAATAGGAAAAACTCTGTGGATTAGGATGAAATTTGGTGTAGTGATTCCTAAGATGTCTAGTTTATACCTACCAAATTTCAAAGCTATCGGATATGGGTAAGTGGGTCAAATTAGGTAGACAGTCACTGTCTGTCATACAGGACCCGAGAACACATAGTCCCTGGAATCTTAGCTAAAATTTCTATCAAATGAAATCCTAAAATCCTGTTTTAAATTTCTAGGGAAGGTTTGAGGAGTCTAAAACAGATCTGAAAAATTTGATGAAAATCCAACGAACGATTTGCCCGCAGAAAAATTGGAAAAATTGTTGCGCAATTAGGGCCTTAAGCTGGAAATGTGGCTAAGTATTGAGATTTGAGGTTTTGGACCAATTTTGGTCCTTTTGACCAAATCTTGACCCGAATGCCCTGTATTGACCCAATTTGGGCACAAATTGACCTAAGATGACTAGGATGATCGCATTGACCAGGGTTGACCAGGTTTGACCGATTGACCGAAACGGCTCGAGCCGATCAAAACTGAGTAGGGACAGTGATATTAGATATTGGGTCACTGTACGGATAGAACTGAGATTGAGTTTTGATTGATGTAGATTCGAGAGGGTATAGCGGGGCTGGGCCGGTTGTCGACGGGACATCGGCGCACAGGACCCGGGGTGAGTAGTTTGATTCAGATGTTTCTATGATTTTTGTTCCTTGCATAAAACTTGTATGAAATGACATGGTTTGAACGGTTTCACGGGACTTAGATACATTTGGTTGATTTTAAGATATGTACATGTACACGGGTAGTGAGACCAGAGGCTCGAGGTCCGAGCACGGGGTCAGGGTATACGATGAGATGAGACTCGGGGTCCGAGCGCGGGGTTAGGGTGTGTGACTAACACGCCTAGCTTCCGACCCGCTCGAGTGATGGCACTTGAGGACCGAGCGCGGGGTTAGGGTACTCGAGGGATACGCCTAGCTTACGACCCGCTCAAGTGGCCAATACGCCTGACCTACGAACCGCTCGAGCGATGACCATAGGTTGGGTTTTGGTTGAGCTAACCTAGCCTGGATATGTTTTTAACTGACATGATTTTAAGATGATTTTTCAAACTGTTGCACTATTTATAATTGTTTTTATACTATGTCATGCTTTAGAATGTCACATCATTTTATTGCTCATGCATACATGCACTGTTTTGGAATATTGGTTATGGTTAACATGCTAATCTTTCTACTCACTGAGCCACGTGGATTTTAGGCTCACTACTCTATTACCATTTCAAGTTCTTCAGTGGCGGACAAGGGAAAAGGCGTAGTGATAGCCTAATTCCCTGATGACTCCTGTCTCAGTTTCTTTTTGGTCTTCTCCTTTTCATTGAGGTTGGTCATTGTTTGTACTAGTCAGAATGGTTGAATATGTATTTTGGACAGACTATGTAAATGAAATGCTACCGTTTTGGATTGTTGCTTACTTTTGCTTATAATTGTTCTAATTATTCTGATATCGTCCCATCGCATGAGATTTACAAAAAGGGCTTAACAGCGGTTGGGCGAACTAGTCTTGGTGAGAGGGTTCGTCATGCCGTTGTGCCGGTCGGGCCGCCTTTGACCTAGAGCAAGGGGTCCCGACACTCTTACTCTTATTGGTAGGTTTTCCTTGTATTTTCTTTTCTGTTTTGTGTTTTGAGAGGTAGAACCATGTATAGGGGTGAGGAAAGCTTGTATATAAAGGATAGTCACTCCCGTTGCTACACATGTTATAATGACCCATTTTGGATAAATATCAAGTTCTTATTGGTGTTTGTGTGTTAAAATTCTCCTGTATTCCTTATGATTACTCTAAAAGTGTGTGATGTGGTGTTGTATGTCGAGGCTTAACAGTGTCTCGGCAAGCTCCGCTTGCGGGCGAGTTTGTTAGGACACTGTGCCAGTCAGTTCGTCCTTCGTCCTTCGTCCTAGGGAAGGGATCCCGACATATTGCCCAAAAGGTAAAATTTAAATTATCATTTTACCCTCAGTGGTAAAATGATCATTTTACGTAAATACTTTTACATGTATACAAATAAAAATGACTCGCACCAAATAAAATGCCATTGAAGGACCTAAAAACTTTATTAAAAAATATTAAAATTTATTTAGTAAAAATTTAATAAAATCAAATATATGTGTATATATAGTGTATTGTACATCAAATAAAAATAAAAATAAAAAATTAATTAATTAATTAAAAATAATATCTAAAGTTCATCAATCAGTAAAGGATTTAATAAAATTAATTATGGTACACAAAATATAAAATAAAAATAACAAACAATGCAGAAAATAATACAAAATAGATATATTTAGATGTATAAAGGGTATAATATTGTGTAAGTTGTAATTTATATAAAAAGGGACATTTAAATATACACAAACTAGAAAAATCGGTCCTTAAAATCCTTTCCCATGTCCAAATAGATATTAGAAGATAAGATATTTTTTTTTAAAAAAAATCAAACTCTACAAGAAGATAAGTACAAAATCCCTACTTCTCTTCATTCCCTTATCAAAACAAACTCTAATCCTATCTCTATCCAAAAGTGGCGCCATCCTTTCTCTTTACTCCCAAAAAGTCAACTTCCCTTCTTGTTTTTTCAACCCTAGTCAATTTTACATGTTAACACAAGAAAAAACTA
>JAJIYU010010803.1:0-15770 GCA_030144865.1 Tinospora cordifolia
AACTTCAGTGCATAGACGCCCCTCACAGAAGCTTGCGAAACGCTTCTATGGTTTGTTTTGCGTCCTCCGCAAGTTGGGATCGGTGACCTGCGAGCTCGAATTGCCTCCAAAGCTTGGATCCACCCAGTTTTCCACATTAGCCTCCTTGAGCCGTTCCATGGAAACGTTGCAACCCACTTTCGACCCCTTCCTCCTTAATTGGACAGGTCGTGTCGAACAACCCTTCTTATGAAGCTCCTCGTTCACAGATTGTTGCAGTGTGAAAATGGAAAAGAAGAGCAACAGGTTTTGCTCCAATGGAACGTGTTTGACCCAACCGACACCTCTTGGGAGTCGTTGGTGCAATCAAGATCTATTTCCATATCTAAATCTTTGGGACAAGATTTCTGTAGAGATAGGGGTGATGTTATAGGTATGACCAACAACTTTATTAAGGGACTCAAGAGAAACACTGGTAGGGTAGCTGAAATGATGGAAGAATTCAATGCTACAGATATTGTTGATGTTATAGGTATAACCAACAACTCTATTGAGGGGCTCAAAAGAAACACTGGTAGTGCAGCTAAAATGATTGGTGGGGTAGTTGAAATAACAAAAGAATCCAATGTTACAAGTAACATTGTTGACTGTGGGCCTGAAAATACACTTCATCCGGCCTAAGTAATCAACATGCTCAAAAGAACAGTAAAAAAACCCACCTGGCTGAAATAGTTTGTTTAGAATGTTGATTTGGCCCAAACATTAAATGAATTAGTGAGAAAAGATACAATATGTTTGATTGTGACAAGTGTCATCATCTTATGAGATATAATCTCTTTAAGGTTAATAATGTATAAATAGATTGTTTCTCTGAAATCAAAGAAGAGAATATTTAGATAGTTTCTTTTTTTTTTCTTAATTCCTTTGTCTTCTTCTCACTTTTTGCCATTATTGACCATAATCGAAAATGACGGAATGACAATTATGGGTAATTGAAGGAAATAAGCTAATTTGGGTTGTAAAATGGTGTGGTACCCACCTGAATCCAGAAGAATGGACATCGGCTGCTCGTGGACTGTACCCTATAGTCGGAGGGTATAGGGTCTGGCATTATCGAGTAGGGCTACAACAAATAATTAAAAATGTAAGTGTTCATTGGGTGTCATATGGTAGAGGAGTTATGAAATGTCTGTTAGCAAGGGAGGTGGGTCGGCATCAGGTTGGGTGGTGTCTGAATCTTTAGAAAGTAGAAGTAGGAATTGTTTAGGTTTGTAGTGATGACCAGGGTAAAACTTGTCGTCATAGTTATAGCAAAGTCATTTAGAACGACGATCCTACAGTTCAGTTGGGGTAACTTGTTTAATGGGCAATAGTGGGGGTCTTGGTGTGTTAAAAGAGGAGGGGGCAGTTGGGGAGGTTTGAGAAAAGTGAATGGTTTAGGTTTTGAGTTGAAAAATTTGGATTGCAACTAGGAGTGACAATTTGTGACACAATACGATAACCCGACATGAACATGATACGAAATTAACGGGTTTAGGTCAACACGAAAAACCTGAAAATGATACGTTTAACACGATTATAGATAACTTAAGAGATAAAAAATAAAAAAGTTAATTTAAAATTAATGTATTTATTAATCTATTGATAATATAATTCATTATTATTATTTTAAATATAAGTTTTTAAAATTTTAAATTTTTTAAAATTTTTATTAAAATTTTTTAATAAAAATTTATTTTAAAATTTGATTATAAAAAGTTAAATGGGTCATAACAGGTACATGTTACGAACACGGTTAAACATGACCCATTTACGACACGACCTGTTTATGACACGATGACACGAATTGCCACCCCTAATTGCAAAAACTTTGAGAGGCCAATGGCTTGAGATATGCTGGTTGGTTGTAAGATTGCCATTTCTCTTTGATATTCGAGATTGAGGCCAAATAAGTAGCTATTTGAAAGGAGATCAGGAGAGATGTCTACACTCTGTTGCACAGTTTCTCAAATTGAGATTGGTACTCCTCTGTGGTGCCCTTCTAGTATAGTTTGAAAAGTTGCAGGCGGTAATTCTCATAAGTTTATGGCCCAAAGCGCAGTTCTAGCGATCTAGTGAAGGTGTCCCATGTGGATGGTTGGTAGTTAGATGTCATCCGTTTGAACCAGCTTAGGGCATCACCTTGCATGTACAAGGCAGTGAGGTGCAAATGTTGCTCATTTGGAATGCGATAGAAGGTAAAGTACTACTCAGCTTGGAATAACCAGTCCAAGGGATTGGATCCATCAAAGAAGGAGAGATGTAGCTTGGGTGGTTTCAGAGCGAATGGAGGGGGTGATTGGGGGTTGGCATTGTGAGAAGAAGAACCATGGTGGAAGAGATGGGAATGAGATTGCATAGCTGCTACTGATGCTGTAAGAGTAGATTATGTAGCTTCAATGGAAGCTAACTTGTTGGCAATCTCATCAATAGTCGCAAAATTTACTGTAATTTCCAAGAGTTTGTCTTCAATGGCTGAATGGGAAGAAGGGTTTGGGAGGCATGGCAAGGTAATGAAAGCACCAATGTTAGGAAGTTGTTCCATAATTTCTTGATTATCCCAATTCAAGCGTGGGTGGATCCAGAAGTGAGAAAAAGACAAAAGAATTAAGGAAAAAAAATATCTAAATATCCTCTTTGATTTCAGGAAAACAGTCTATTTATACATTATTAACCCTAAAGAGATCTTATCTCATAAGACGATGACACTTGTCACAATCAAACATATTGTATCTTTTTTGATTAATTCATTTAATTTTTGGGCTAAATCAACATTCTAAACAAATGGTTTTAGCCAAGTAGGCTTCTTCACTGTTCGTTTGGGCCTGTTGGTTGCGTGTGTTGGATGAAGTGTATTTTCAGGTCCACAGTCATCAATGCTATCTATAGCATTGGATTCTTTTGTTATTTCAGGTGCCCCACCAGTGTTTCCCTTGAGCCTCTCAATGGAGCTGTTTGTCACACTTGTAACATCAATGCTATTTGTAGCATCAGATTCTTCTGTCATTTCAGCTGTCCCACCACTGTTTCTCTTAAGCCCCTCAATAGAGTTGTTGGTCATACCTGCAACACAAAGTTAGGTCCGTCATTTTATAGACCAATAAGCTTATAATTTATGAATATTTACGTGTACATTATTTTATGAATGATCAAATTGTTTAATGAGTTACAAACATTTTTAAAACATACAAATAACTAGCCTATTAGGAAAAAAAATAATGTACATTTACAAAGGTTTTATACAATAAGACATTGCATCAAGTCAAAATATATTTTTAAAGCTTGAGCCTCGACGACTCTAATGCATTTTGAAAGTGTCCAAAAGAACTATAAATCTCAAATATGCAAAATATATTTTCAAGTTCAATTTCATAATTTTCATCATGATCATTTCCTCAATTCTTCTAAGTTATTTGATGACTTAGGTTTTATTTTTTCTAAAAGAATAAAAAAAATTATATAATGCTCTTTTTGAAGATAGAAACAATTCTTCTAATCTTTTTTTTTTGTCTCCTCAGGTGAAAAATTATGCTTCCTAAGAAACATATACACTTTTTTTTTTTTTTTGAAACTGGAAACTATTTATTAATTATACTAACTAGTATAAAATGCCGGATGAGGTATCTGGACTAATTACATAATCATAGATTGAAAAATTGTTCCCCCTTTACATATCCAATCCCCAAAAGTGTATCCCTTCCCAAGTTTAGTACAAAATATTCATGTTGCAAACAAAACATAAGATCGTTTTCATATCGTGCGTTCCGAGTTAGACTTCTCCAAAAATAGTCTTCTATTCCTTTCTTCCCAAATTGCATACCAAACTGCAAGCAAAACCACCTTCCAATATTGGCTGAGCCGTCTTGTTCCTTCATTTGCCGGAATTGAAACCACGCCTCGTCCTGTAGAGGGACTATGCTTTGACATTGCTAGTTCCATAACCTCCAGATCTCCGTTATCACCTTGCATGATCCCAATATATGCTTCGTGTTGTCCACCTCGTTCTTGCACATCATACATATAGATGGTTTAAGGACATAGTTGGGCATTCTTCTTTGAATATTTTCCATTGTTTTAAGCTTGTTTAGACTTATAATCCAAGTTAACATTCTTGCTTTTAGAGGAGCCTTTATCTTCCATATGAATTCTATTGGAATTGTCGTTTGACTTTGTGTTGCTGCTGTGAGTTTGTCCATAAATGACCCTACTGGAAATTTGGTATTAGAGCCATCCTGCCAAATTGGACGGTCCTCTTCCCTTGTGTTTTGTAGATGGAAACTATACAAGGTGTTGAGAAGGCCACTTAGTTCCTCCATGTTCTCTTCACCAACTTCTCTGTATAGGTGAAGATTCCACCCCCTTGCGTACCACTTCCTTCATTATGTTCTGTTCGAAATTCATATACTGGACCTTCTGTTTTTGTGGATAGATTGTAAATGTTGGGAAATTGCTTCTTCAATTCTTCCTTTCCACACCAAATATTTCTCCAAAAGTCCACTGCATCTCCTCTTCCTACTTTCCATGTTATATGTGGCCGCATTTGATCATAAATCCTAGCAATGTCTTTCCAAGGAGCTCTGTAGCTACATTTCCTATTCACCCTTGCTTCTCTTCCATAAGCTCTTGAACCATGAATGCTTCGAATTATCTTTGCCCAGAGTGAGTCCGGCCTGTCCATCATTCTCCATAGCCATTTACCTCTCAAGGCCACGTTTTTCTTCAGCATTCCCCCAATGCCAAGACCCCCATTGTGCACAGTTTTACACACCTGCTTCCAATTAACTGTATTCTGGCCCTTTTTTTATCTTCTTGTTTTCACAAAAAAATTTTCAGTTGCCTCTCTATTATTTCTGCTACCTTATTTGGTAGTTTGAACAGGGACAGGTAATATGTTGGCAATGCTTTAAGGACTGATTTAAGAAGAAGTAATCTTCCCCCTCTTGAAAGATAGCTCCTCTTCCATCCTGTTATTCTTCTTTTAATTGTTTGTATGATTGGTTCCCAAAAATCTGTTCTGTGGGGATTACCTCCCAACGACATTCCCAAGTACTTTATTGGTCATTCCCCTGCAACCACCTCTAGCTCTTCAGTTGTTTGATCGACCTTCTCCCTCTCAATATCGATTCCCAACAATTGGCTTTTATTACCATTAACTTTCAGACCCCTGAGAAAACAAAAAGCATTTAGGCTCTCTTTGATTGTCTCTAATTCCTCCCTACTATCTTTCAGAAATAGAAGATAGTGATCAGCGAATAATAGATGAGTAAGTGTGATCTTATCTCGTCCTATTTCCAATCCTGTCAATTTTCCTTCCTTATTAGCTTGCCAAAGTGTATGGGTGAGTGTATCTGCCACCAAAGTGTACAAGAATATAGAGAGTGGGTCCCCCTGTCTGAGCCTTCTTTGACCATTAATTTTGCCTCTAGGACGACCATTAATAAATATAGAGTAGTTGACTGTTCTAAGACACGCCTATATCTACCTCCTCCATACTTCCCCAAGTCCTTTCTTCTGTAGGACAAAATCAAGAAAACTCCATTTTACAGAATCATAAGCTTTGGCAAAGTCCACTTTCAAAACCAGGCCTTGTTTTCCTCTTACCCTGCATCCTTCCACTGCTTCATTAGCCATCAGGACAGCGTCCATAATTTGTCTATTCTTCACAAAAGCAAGCTAGTTATCACTTACTGTATGTGAGAGAACTACTCTTAGTTGGTTTGCTAGTGTCTTTGCTATGATCTTGTACAGGCTTGTGGTCAAGCTTATTGGTCTGAAGTCCTCCACTTTCATAGCATTGCTCTTCTTTGGAATGAGACATATATATGTTTCATTCACTTTCCTGTTCACCACGGAATACTTGTGAAATTCTGTCATACAGTTAATAATATCTTGCTTCATTGTATTCTATTCTTGTTGGAAAAAGGCCATGGTGAATCCATCCGGGCCTAACACCTTATTCCCATCGCATTGGAATATCACCTCCTTTACTTGTTCTTTAGTAAACTCTCTTTCCAGTCGTTGCTTATCCTCTTCAGATATTCGTTGCCATTGGAGACCTTCAATTCCCCATTTCCCATGTTGTCTGTCTAAGAATATTCTTGAAAAATATTCAGTAATCACATTATGAATTTCCTCCATTCCTTCCACCAAGTTTCCTTTTCGATCTTCCAGCTTTGTAATACTCGCTTTTGATTTTCTAAGCGACAGAATTTTATGGAAGAATTTTGTATTACATCACCTTCTTTAGCCCACTTCATCTTCGCTCTCTGACAACATCTTCTCTCCTCTTTACATTCAATATTATAGATTTCTCCAATCGCCTGTCTTCTTTGCTCCCATAGATTTGCCGGTCCCTCATCTGCTAGTCTTCTATCCAGCCCATCCAGTTGATGCATCAACTCTCTTTTCTTGATTTCTTCTCCTTTCGACTGTTCCTTCCTCCATTGCTTCAGAATTTCTTTTAGATTCTGGAGCTTGCTCATGATTTTATATCCTGCCCATCCCTGGCTTGTGTCATTCTCCCACTCCCTATGTATCATTTCCTTTATATGATGATATTTAAGCTATTCATTTTCAGACCTGAACGACGCTGGTCCCCGTTTGGTCTCCTCTGTTTCCAACATGATTGGCCAGTGATCAGATGTGATTCTCCTTAATCCCCATGCTCTCTGGTGTCTATACAAATCGCCCTATTCCTTATTGCAGAGGAATCTGTCTAGTTTAGACACGCTGGGTTCCTTCTTCCATTGCTCCAGGTGAAGTCTAAATTCTTCACTTCTGGCTCAAAGAGTTGTATGTCTTGTATCCATTCATCAAATTTCCTTGTTATAATCTTGGTATAATTACTATGCTTTTTCCCAGACAGAGATCTAACCATATTAAAGTCACCCCCCATGCACTAGGGACCTTGGACGTACGCGGAGACTGTCGCTATTTCTAACAGGCAATCCTCTTTACCTTGATCTTCATAGGGGCCATAGATAGTTGTGAACCACCATTCTCCCTGATCTTAACAGTTGAATTTGACTATAACCGAATATGTCCCTTCCCACTTCTCTTCCATCTTCAAGATGCGCGAATCCCACATCATTAAAATTCCCCTTGTCGTTCTCGTCGCTGGGATTGTCGCCCAATCAACGAATCTTTTCCTCTAGAGTTCCGATATTAGATTCAGGTCGATACTCCTTTTAATTTCTTGCAGAGCTATCAGGTCCGATTTAGCATCCACCAAAGTTCTTATGATAATCCTCCTTTTGTCTTTCGATCCACAACCTCGGATATTCCAGCTAATTATCTTCATGAGAATTAGCAGTCCCAATCCACTCTCAACCCCCATCCCTCTAAGCCGTGACCAGCTGAGCATTAGTAGACTGGAGGAAGTCTCTGACTGTGGTTATTTTTGCTTCTTGATCTTTTTGCAGACTCTCGCTTCTATCTTGCCCCTCTATTATCTGCTTTTCACCTTCCGTTATCCCAGTCTGTTGTTCTTTAGTTCTGCCATCTTCTTCGGAATGTTGTCGTGGTCTTATTAATACCAGTTCCTGTTCATCTTGGCTTCTACTAGAAGAGGGGGGGTGGGGGGACAAAGTGATAGTAGCAGCGTATCTGATGATCGCCGTGTCGCACTCGCCCTCCGTCCTTCTTCAATCTACCTGCTTCAGCTGCAGAAGTCTCCATGTTCGTGTGTGGGGTGGCCGGAACATACTCAGAATCTCTCTGAGTATTATATGCCTGATAGCTAGAGTCCGTCTCCATGTTTGTCTCCAGATCCGAACCACACTCCTCCAATTAGGCCCTCCAAATTTCATAAGCTTCCTAACCTCTTCGATTCCCCCCCCCCCCCCCCCCCCCCCCCCCCCCCCCCCCCCCCCCCCCCCCCCCCCCCCGCCCCCCCAAATTTCTACACCTCCCTCCCCCCCCCCCCCCCCCCCCCCCCCCCCCCCCCCCCCCCTGGTCTCTTTGATAGACCTTCAGAGATGGTTTTGTCTGGCTTAGTTCAGCTCTTGAGTCCATTTTGTTTTCGTCCTCCTTCCATCCCGTTGGGTTGGGCCCCACCTTCTTGTCCCCCCTCTTTTATCCATCCTGTTTACATACTCTTCCTGCTCCATAATTCAAAACTAGGGCCCCACACTCTCTTGGCCCATCATTTGGGTCTAGTCCACCTTACTTCTGGGCCTTGGGTTCTTTTTGTTGACCCGGTCCGTTTCTTCCTTTTTCTCCCCGCCCTGTTGTACCTTCATTAATTGCACTACATCCTTCGTCGTCTCCTGCCGATTGCTCAGTGCGTTGTATCCCCTCATCATGGCTTTTTCTAGTCTGTTCTCTTGTCGCACCGCCTGACCCAGAATAGTGCCTCGTCATCTCACCATCTTCCTCCTCGAATTCCACGTCGTCATCCTCGCTGTTGATTTCAATCTCATTGTTTCACGGGTCGCTGATCTTCCACCTGCCGGTTTCTGTTAGCCTCCCTCGATTGTTTCAGGTGAACTTTTCTAATAGGTGTAATCGTAATTCTTTCACCTCCATCCCCCAATTGCGTTCAAGTTCAACCAATCAGAGTTCCTATACTCCTTTATCGTCGTATATCTCGAATTCTTTTGGGAGGAAATCGGATTCCATACCTTTGAGGCGTAAGAACACCATTTCCATTGATGTTTTCGAGCTTGTGATTTGTGCAATTCGAGAAGACCTCCACACACTTCTCTGATTTTTCCAAAGGTATAGATGTTCCAGTTTTCTGGGGTAATACCTTCCACTCCCATCCAGCTACTCTGACAAGCAACTTTAGCTTCTGAATGGTACCAGTCTTTTGACCATTCTTCTATGTAAAAGCCTCCCATCAGCGTCTGATACTTCTCTCTTCTAAGCGTCCTTATCTCCCTTGCATCCTGGCACTCGATCATGCCTCTAGACACATTCAATTGTTTAATCTTCGTTTCTCTCTTCAGCAGTTGCGTGATGGACCTTTCAGTAACTTTCCACGGCATCTCGTCAGAGGTTCTGAATATGAAAAATTTTGTGGATCCTATGTGTATATCTTCTTTGTTCCTCCTCCCATCGATTCTCCTGTTTTTGGTTGCACCTAAGTCTTTGATGTCCTTCCGTTTCTTTGCTCCACAGCCCTTTGTTTCACATTTCCTTCTCTCCCCTCTTGTCTTGTTCCTCTTCTTCTTCCAGGTACTGTCTTCTTTTAGCTTTGTTTTCCTCCCTTCGGTATCTTTCTTCCTCCTCGCATATCACCATATCAAGTGCCCTCCATAAGTTTCTCCACGCTTTCGTTGGCTTTTCCTTTGGAACGGAAATACTTTCGTATTGTCCTCTGGGCATCTTCGTCAGCTTCAAGAACCGTCCCCTTTCATTCACCAGCACTTCCATGGCTAAGCTATATCCTGTGCCTCTGAAAACGCTTGTGCGTTGTATACCCTCCCCTTTGTTTAATACTTTCTCTGTTTTCTCTTCCAGCCAGGTTATTGCTTCCTTCTTTAGCGCTATTTGGAAGTGCTTTTGACGTGTTACCTCTTAGATGATGATTTCCTTGTAGTCATGCGTGTAACACAGCGAGAAAAATTTAAATTTTGTCAGAAAGGACACGTAGCTCCATTCCCCATTTGTCTTCTTTCCCACCCTGCTTTTATTGTTCTGGTCAGCATAGACTGGATTTAATATCTTCCTGTGTTGGTACCGGGCAACCGCCTTAACTGGTTCTCGTTTTGTCTGATCTGACTTACCTCCTCTTTCCTTTTGACCAGAGTCCATCCTTCCTCGTCCTCTTTCCCCATGTTCCTCAGAAGAACACTCTTCCTTGTTGGTTTCTCCACCTGGCCATTCTCTTCTTTCCACCATATGTTTTGCTGTTCTTCTTCTTTTCTGTGTCTCTTCCTCAGATTTCTCAACTTCCTACTTCGTTCTTCCTCCTCCACTAGGAAGCGTCGTGATTGAATCTTCCTCGCTCTCGCTTCCTTTTGGTCTCTATTCATCTGTCTTCTCTGGCGTTCCTCCGCTCTCCTTACATGGCTTATGCCTACTAGAAATGAAAGGTGCATAAGAATACTACAATGCATAGAAATGAAGAGAAGAAACATATACACATATTATAATAGCATAAAAGTACAATGAAACATTCAAATATTTAACTTTAACTTTTAACGAAATCAACACTATAAAACTAATATAATAAAACAAAAGAATTAACACAAATAAAAATTTATCCTAAATGACACAAATACTAAATATTTATTAAGTTCAAAAAATCAATTGACTAATAACTTCAACTTTTTACTACTTGTTAATATTATAAGTATACTTGATTCAAATACAAAATTATAATTGAAAGCATATAACGAGTAAATAAAGTATAATTAAATTTTAGTTGTAAAAAAGAAGAAAATAGAAGAGCAAGGGACATGTGACTTTACTAAGTACGTCGCCTTGAAGAAAAATACAATAAATTAAAATAAATGTAGAAAGTTGGTTTGGGAAACACTGAAACCAGAAATGAAAGCTTCTGTCAAAAAATAAAAGAAAAGAAAAAACAAAAGGATGTTCAAAAATAAAGATAATAAAAAAAGAAAAAGACAAGGGGGTATGAGGGAGAAGCTTTGAAATAAAGAAGAATGAAGAAAAAAGAAATAAACAAAGGAAAACGATGAAGAAGTTTATTGTAAGTAAATAAGGGGCACTGAATTGCCGAACATCGGATGCAAAGCAAACAACAAACAGTGGGTGGTTGTACGAGTTCCTTGAGATTGAAAGTGCTTGTAGTCTTGCAGCATCAATAAATGAAAATTGCAACTAAATTGAAATTGTTATTTTCAGGCAAAATCAACAGTGAGTTGCAAATGGATAGTGAGTTTTAGAATTTTAATAATTTGTTCTTTCGAGCCTCAAATTGAAGTTGTGATTTACTTTTTGGTCCCATGGTAATTGCACGTGCAATTATTATTGTTTCTTTTTGCAATTAGTAATTTAATATTATACAAAAAAAAAAACTAAAAAAAATTTGAAGATTAATATTAAAAAAGTTCAAATATATTGGAGCCTTATAAATCTAGGGGTTCAGGTAGTCTACTTAAGGCTGGCCCTAAAGTTGTGCATCTATCTAGTATGTGCACATATCCTCCACTTTTCGTAGATACTGTTGATACTTGGTAAAATGTTAGATGGACATTTGGACTAGACATAGTTGAACAATATATATATATATATATATATATATATTCGAAGAAAGTCTGATTCATAGACAAGCAGGAATTACTTGCAAAATGTTCTTTTGTACTAGTATTTCAAAGAATTATAAGTTGTATGACACATTTCTGTATATTTACATCTTGGGAAATGCAATGTTAATGATAACATGTGGACTAGCAATTTTTTTCTTGAATGATTGGTAAAAAGGACCTCCATTAATGCTTGTTTAAAATTGCCTTGTAAACAAGCATCCATGATAGGCTCAATTGAATTTTCTATCGCAATTCATCGTCACATTATTAGTATTTGCTTCATAATTCACATGACTTTCCTTCTCCATGGACTTCATTTGCTAAAATAGTCAATCTTAATCCGTTTGGTCCTTTAGCATACTTTCTTTTACTATGTAGTGTAATAATAGAATAGTATGGCTTCTTTGATTACAAACATAAGGTTGGTATGCCATTTTTTGGAGAAAAATGATGGTGTGGTTTCTATATGCATAGGTGCCTAGAGTTCTATTGTTGATGTATCTTCTTGATTAGTTATGACTTATTTGTATGGGGATGACATTGTTAATCTTATGTTCAGGAGACAAGTCAAAGGATAAACATGATCATAAACGTCATAAACATCGTCATCAATCTGTGAGTTCTTTGCTTTACTCTATATGTTGTAGTTAAAATTTTTGAGTTTTGTTGCTTCTATATGCTGTGGAAATTGATTTTTTGATAACAACGTGAATTATACTACCATTGGATTTGGCAACATTATGTTATCCATATAAACATGATGGATACTTTTGTATGATGTGAAATATTTCCTAATTCATGGAATACTTGTGCTATATTTAGGAACCTACTAATTCTAAAAATTGATTGCCGAGTGGATGATTATGACCATTTAATTCATAGATGTTGATCTGGGAACTATGAACAATGATATTCTCAATACTCACCTTAAAAAAGGAAGTAAGTTGGCAAAAAGAGACAAACTGGCTTAGAAAAATCTTATTTGTTATATGATTGGGAACTTTCTTTTTGTTTGTGATAGATTTCATTCCGTTCATCTTCATCATTGATGGTAATTAGCCAATGAAGGTAATCCTTGAATTCAAGCCCCACTTTGTGTTGGATATTGCGATTTGCGAGTAACTACGCGAAGAAGAGAAGAGTTTCTATATGTGTGCACCCTGTATATTTATTTATACAACTAGTTTCCATTGAGATGCCATGAATAAAATTCATCCCTCTTCTTCTCCCATGAACGTAGGCCAAACCACGTTAAACTTGTCTCTTCTATTATGTGTTCAACAACGTGGTATCAGGCTTATACAACTGGGGATTTTTTTTACCTTCATTTTCAAAAAATTTTTGAGATATTTTTTTCTAGCCTTCGTCTTATCCTAGTTGACATTCGTTGTCATTAGAGAAGTATGATCTTAACTGTTGTTATTGTCATTGTGAAACGCATCTTTTGTGTTTTTTGCTTTATGCAATCAATCTTTGCAAACTGTTGTCTTCAACTTTGCTGTTGTTGCGTCCACTTGTACTTCCGCCGCAACTTTCACTTCTTCTACTCAATCCATTGTTGCTGACTTCTTGTTGTTGGCATTGCTCACTTCTTCTGTCTGTGTCTGTTTTCTCTTTCTTTCTTTGTTTTGTTTCTTAAAGGAAGAAAATCAAGAAAGAAGGGTCTAAATAAAGTTGGTAGTATAAAAACTAGGCAGTTTCATGGAATGCTTGTCAATCATGGCAGGAGGGAACTACAAAATATTCAGCCAGCTTGTAGGCTTCATGAGAAAAGTTATTGGATGTGGTCTCGATATGGTCATACTTTTAGTCATGGGAAACTAAAAATTATGTTCTGGATTTTGGATTGAGGAAAGAAGATCTTTAGTTTAATACATAGGCAATGAAGATTCAATGATTGTGGTGTGGCTTTGGAAGTTAATGGCACCAATAGATTAGTGATCTGTGTATGTTTCTGACAACTTTTCAAGACACATGGGATGACATTCACCATGCATATTACAAGATGTTGACGTCAACCAAGAGCGTGAAATAAAGGTCAAAATGGGAGTCATGGAGGTATGCCAATATGTTAAAAAATTTGTGGCTAGAATTTGATAATTAATGATGTATCAACAATAAGTGCCCTGAGGATGTAGCAATCTCTAAGAATTAATTTGAGAAAGAGTCTATGATTTCTTAGTTCAACTCAATCCTGAAATTGACCAGGTTTGAGTTAGGATACTTGGAACCATATCCACCAAAACAAAATATACTTTGAAACTATATCATCCAAGGTCCATACACAACTAAAGTGGTGAACCCAAGTGATTTGCTATTGAGGATCAAATGACTGGACAAATATATTCAAGAAAGAAGGCTACTTTTCCTTGAACCTATGTAAGTTCAAGAATCTTAATCAGCTGGTACATAAGGTGTTCAATGTTGGTCAAATGATCATGTTAGCAGGCGCAAGACGAGAGTTTGAATTTTGGGAGAGGCCAGTCTCTTCAAAATTTTCATGCGCCCCTCCTCTTTTGCCAGTTGGAAAGAAACTAATAGGATATAAATGAGTTTATATTATTAAATAGAAAGCATATGGGTCATTGGAATGCTACAAGGACAGATTTGTGGTGAAAGAGTGTACTTAGACATGTGGTATACACTATCACCAAGATGTATATGTTAAGGATTTGATTGTCTTTGGTTGCTAATTATAATTGGAAGTTGCATGAATTTGATGCAAAGAAGCATTCCTTTACAAAGACTTAGAAAAGATTTATATGGAAGTAGATATTGGATTTGAATTTTGGAAGGACCCTGGACACTACAAACGAAGCCAAGGAGATCATCTTATATTTATTAAGTACTCAACTTCAGGGGGAGTTACAACTCTTTTGCTATATTTAGATGATGCCATATCATGACTGGGAACTTGAGAATGAGAAATGTAAGTTGAAAAGGCTGAATGGAACGAAAGGGACAAGGGCGATCTTGCTTGGCACAATAGCTGCTGGTCGAGGGTAGGGTATGGTACGGAAATAAAGGTCGTCCAACGTCCAAACAGTTTTTCTTTTGGGTAGTTGTTCACTATTGGATCTCACCAACATGGCTTCCCATTGTGTTCTATATCAAAAATATCATTTTTTTCATCATTCCTAAGCATTCTAGGAGTAATTAGCTCCCACATTGCAAATAGTCAAATTTAAACTGAACTTTCTCTTCTTTCTTCTCTCATTTCTAGTAAGCACACTCGAAATTTTTTGTAGGAGCTAAGGATGATTGAAATCAGGAATGTTTATTTCTCAACAAAATTATACTACTGATCTTATTAAAGAGACTTGAAGTTGGCATGTTGACCAGCTAGCACATCATTGATCCTGACCTTCTCTATCTCTCTCATACAAGACGTGATTTTACGCAATGAGTATGGGTAGCCAGCTTATGCACAATTTCGAACAAGTTCATCTACAAGTTGCTAATTGTTTAATATAGTATCTTAAAAGGATTCTTGGACAACGCATCCTATTCAAGCAGAGCATAAGGTTATAACTGGAAGCATATTCAAACTCTAACTACGCGGAATTTGTAATTGATAGGAGAATGACTGTCGGACACTGTTCCTTTCTTGGTGGGAATATGATGGCATGGACAATAAAAAGTCGGATGTGTGTGGTTGGGTCTATCGCAATAGCCCAAAAGAGTTATGAGCTACTATGTTTGAGAGTCATTTTGGAAGACCTCAATATTAAGTGGGATTTTCCAATGAAACTCTTTTTTTTTCCTGCCAATTCTTTAAAAGGGGCCCCATGCACCCACCCACAAGGCTAGGACTTGGGAGACATAGGGCCTAAGCCACAAGAAGTTTGAAGCTTGAGAGGGAGGGTTGGGAGTTGAATCCACAACCTCTTTACTTATGACTACCACCATATTAGGACCTTGATGGATATCCAATGAAACTCTTTTGTGACAATAAATTTGACATAAGCGTTGCACATAATCTAGGGCAACACGATTGAACCAAGCATATTGAAATTGATAAACACTTCCTTAAGGAGAAGCTTAACAATGGTTTGCCTTGTACTTTATATTTGTATGCTTATCATTAGCTAGCGGATGTACTCACAAAGGGATTGCTTAGTGGTAAATCTCAACCAAGTGTGTTCAAGTTGGAAATGATAAACCTGAATGTTGCCAAGGTCTTGCCTAGGCCCTTGGATTAGGGAAACCGCCTTAGCTCTATAATTTTTTTTTTCCAAAGGTATCTATGATTTTTTTTTTTTTCTTTTTAAAATGGAGGTCCTTGACCCTTAATGTAAGTACTATCTAAACTCTAAATCTCAACATTGAGCTTTCCTTGGAGCATTCTTTGGCAATGGCTTTTGACGACATTTTGACATCGAAAACTTATGTTCACCTTTTTTCCCAATTGACGAAGATGTCATTATTATATATGTATAATTATTTGATTGCTGTTAATATAAAAATCATAAATAGAATTGTATAATACTAAATATATTTATTTAATTAGAGAGAAATAAATAGATTTAATCT
>JAJIYU010010804.1:0-15785 GCA_030144865.1 Tinospora cordifolia
CATTTTTCTCATTTTCTCCAATAAATAATATAAATTGAGAAAAATTGATGTAAATTATTGTATTTCCTTTAAAAATTCCAGAAAAATGCGTATATCGTATTCGAAAATTTTGCGCACCAAAACGTGGGTCGTCACAAAGATAAAGGTCTCCACTAAAAAAAACAATAAAGAAAATAAAGTCAAGTTTACGGTAAATTCGGTTCTTTTTTTTTTTTGGGCTCTTCAAATGCAGAATCTTGTGCAATAGTTAGAAGAGTTCCAAAACCCGTATAATTGGTTTATTTATTGTATGCAATTTTTAATAAAAGTCTAAAATTCTCTTTAGGTCCCTAAACTTAGTGGGTATTAATAGGGTATTTTAAATAGTTTCTCTAGTTTATTCTTCTTTTCTTTGTTTGAAATTATACTATTCTTAAAGAACAATTATTTGAACCCCATACATAGGCTACTTTGAACTTTAATTACTAGTAAAACTCTACCTTTCCTCGTACACACTATTTCCACTCTATACAAAAATATCAAAACTCCTAAATTACCTTTTTCCTTAAACAAAAGTAGCCTACCTTTTCATTCTTAAAGATTACCATAGCTTTCTCCTCATTTTCTTTTTCTCCCAAACCCTAATTTTTTGCTCAAATCTAAAATTTTTTGCATTGCATTCTTAAGCCGAAAAGACTGATGAGAAAAAGATTAAAAAAACCATTGGATTCTAATATTGGTTTGAAGCAAATCTCAACACATTTGCCCTCAAAGTTTTGTCAACATTTTAATAACTCAAATTGGTAAGAAAATTTAGGAGTTTTAATCATCAACTGCTCAGAGCAGCTGGTGCAGGTGTCTCCCTGTCCTACAAGAGGACAGGGATGGAGTGTTTTTGCATGATTTCAAGGTCGTTTATGTGGAAATAGAGGAAAATGAAGCTTATTAATTTTAACGAGCTTCATCTGAAAGTTGGCCTCACATAGGCCCAATGGAGGTTGAATAATGACAACCTCTTAGGCATGAACAAAGCTAAAAAAGGATCAACCTTACACGTCTGGCCTATCTTAAATAGGGTTAGGACTGCATGATTCATTCTGTTATGTTGTAGTCTTCTTACTTTTTTAAATAGCAAAGAATAGATTTATTACGTATAGAGATTTTGTAGATGTCATGTAATATAATTTCAATTGAAAGATATGCAGAGGACATTCGCATACAATTTACTAGTCATCTCTAATGCTGCAAAATGATTATGACAAGGTTTATGAGGAAACTGAGGAATTAGAAACTCAAAACCATATTATTCAAGAAAGTTTTGATGAATGGGTTAAGTTACTAACTAAAATTACCAATGAAAATAAAAGTCTAAAAATTGAACTGCAATTGAAAAAATATAAAACTTTGGACAAACTCAATAGATCATACAAACCTAAAACATGTCATACGTATTAGGGGAATCCTATTAAAGATAAACCTTAAATGGCGACATGGGCATCAAAGCAGCTACTTTCAAGGGCTAAAACTTATATATATATATATAGAGAGAGAGAGAGAGAGAGAAGTATGGGTACCAAAGGTTGTGATTCATTGAATGATTTAGATTCTCATCATTGAATCATGGATAACAAGTTTGAACCTAACCTATCAGGTTTGATTGCCACAAGGTACACTTCCATATGTTTCGTGCTCAATGAATATATCTAGTTTATGACAACACATGTTTCATTGGATAATTTAGATTCTTATCATTGAACCATCGTCAACATGTTTGAACGACATGAGATATACTCTCATATAGTTCATGTCACACGAATATATTTATTTTATGACATTAAGAGGTAAACAAGCCTCACCTATAAGATATGGATGCCATGAGGTGTACTTCCATATGTTTTATGTCATATGAATATATCTAGTTTATGACATGCCCAACAAAAGCATTCTTATGTCATAATGCCTATAATTGACTTTCATTGCTTTATCATATTGAACATGTTTAAATTTTATGATATTTAGTTCAATGATGATTATTGTGAAATATGAAATTTGTGTTATATAAAATATTTCATATCTTTGTATGGATGTTAAAATTACATAATACATGATTTAATGGTTATTATTTACATTTTGCTTAAAAAGTCATATCATAGAATATGTAAACATAGACAGCATGGTGTTTTAATAAGCTACATCTTGCATGTTCCATTCATTAAAAGCATAAACTTTATATTTGGCATACCGTAAATTGTGATTCGACAAATTTAACTTAGTCAAACTTAGCAAATTCATTCCATATAGAATTATATAAGTATGTTTAACATCGACACAAGTTCATTGAAAATTGGACTTTCATGACTCATATGGTCCCATATGACTATATTCTAAATAGTTGGACTTAATATATTATGTTCAAAATTTCAAATATGACTACAAAAATTTTTGGATTTTTACTTTTCTTATGCTTTTGAAACAACTGATATATATCATTTGAGAATGCAATCCAAGAATATAGTTAAAGTGGTCGGTTGATGAGATGGGTAATATCAAAAAAAGATAATTAGTGACTTTGGACCTTGTATAGTTAGAAGGAGAGACAAAAGAAGAAAATGAAAGATAGCAAATTCTTAGAGTCTAGATTATACTCCCTACGATTATTTTACTTAAGATGGTCATTATGATCAGATGGATAATTAAGTATGGTCGTGTGAGCTTATTTGAATGAAAAATTATATGATGGTATGCTATGCATCATTCTCATTTACATGGTTTTCACTCGGTTTTACGTATAAGTTTGAACCATGCGAATTGATATTTAAAGTGCATTAAAGCTAATATGAATATGTTACCTTTTATGCTAATTATCTTGTCAAATTGTTGATTTTGATCATGCGCTTCACACATGTATATCTTAGATCAAACTAAATATATTTATACGGTAAGCACTACTTGAAATTTCACATCTTGCCCAGAGGTCTTGATTAGAAATAAGCTATTATGATATCATATTTTTCTTAGTGCCTATAATCTTAACGTACCTTATGGTGATGTATGTACTTCAATTATATATATATACTATATAAATTTTAAGTGCTAATTATAATGGTTGCTCATGCGCTAATAATTATACTATATTTTAAGTCTTATTAAATTTATTTGAGCTAAACCTTGTCTACAAATTTTAAGTGGTATCGTATGGTTGGATGCGCTATATGAGTGATGTATGCCTATATTTAAGCTTACCTTGAAGTCAAAATAAAACAAATATATTATTGACTTGTCTAATGATCGTAATGATTCGCATTCTCTTATGATCATATTCATGCTTAACATAATAACATTAACAAGGGGTTGAATTAATAAGTGAAATGCCAAAAGACAAGTAATATTTTATGGAAGCATCAAGTGGTATCATTTGGACACTATTGTTTTTTTTTTATCCCTATCATATCCTTCTTTTTTTTTTTTGTTAAGTATTAGAAAATTGGAGACTTACACATAGATCATATATACTGATCATACGTATACATCAAATTGTTTCAATAATAATGTCTTGTTTGTCATATGTATTGCATCATGATATTTCTTGGACTTACATTCTCATTATTTTAGTTATACTTCAGATCTGTTTATGTGCTTGTAATTTTGCTTTTGGTGATGTATTCTGTGATAAGACTAATAATATATCACATCAAGGGAAGGTTTTCAATATCTTTGAAAAGGATTGCGCTTCATGTTTTTATGTTGCATATCCTGCACATCTATCTAACGGGACTATGATTTATGATATGTTTCAAATGGAGAGTTAGTAGTTGTATCTTTGTTTTCTTTTTGATGAAATCAATAGGGGGCACAAGTAGTGACGAACCTTAATAAATTAGTGGTCTTATCTTATTTGCCATAACATGTGTTTTTATATTTCTAGTTTATATATACTATGTGGTTTTATGTTTTTTCAAGTTCATAATATTATTTGTCATCACAAAAAATGATGAGATTGTTTGCCAAATGTGTTGTCATACTTAGCATTTCTCCTACATGTTTTGATGCTAACATTATACCCTGTGTAGTCATTCGTCACCCATCGGGTCTACAGATAATATCATGTGATTCGATATCATTGAGAGTATTTAAATTTTACATTTTATGTGACATCATATTTTACTTTCCTATTTTATCAAAATTTATTATTAATCTAATTATTTATCAAATTATTTTATTATTTATATAATTAATTATTTTATTCAATTAATTCAAGATTTTATGGAGTATTAGATATTCCTTATGTATTCTTTATATATGTATACACACACACACACATATATATATATATATATATTGCAACACATTTTGTTCCTTTGATCTGTCCTTTCACTTGTTCATACTATGATTATCATCAATATGAAGTGTTCCTTTTTCAAGTTTACAAGCTCTTCACTTTCCAATGTCTTTGCTTCAATTCATTTTTGATCGATGAGGTCGACCCTGAATATTTACATCAAAATTGTAATAGTTCACCATTTCTAAAACCTTCTCCAACAACACTACTTTTCTTTTCTTTTCCTTTCTTTTTTGTTATCCTTTCGAGTTGGACTTCTCATGTGTGTAAAATTGGGCATGTGCTCCACGTCCATCCCTTGCAACACTACAACGTGCACTTGGCTTTTAGTTAAAGTTGAAAGAGAACCATCATCATATGTAGATTTGGGTTGTACTCTACAGAATCAAACATTGTGGTTGGTGTGGTTATTTTACTTTTGTCATCTAGTGTCTCAAACAGAATAGTTTTCATAATTTCTATTGATGGTTCCTTTTGGGTGTCCTCAGTTAGTAACTGAAATTTGCAAGTTGACCAATGCTTTTCTACTCCATCATTGACTTATGCACTAGGCTTCATCCTCCTACTATCATCTTTCCAAATTTTTTGGTTGAGTTTGAACCCAAAAAATGGGTTGGTGGGTTCAAAGTTATGATGACTAGATCAGATCGGGTCGGTTTGTGGGTCTAGTACAAAAAGGTTTGGTCAAATCTAACCTGATTGATATCCGATTCAAACTCTAATCCTAATAAGGAACATCACCTCGTCTCACTTTTCTTCTCACCTAATCGTCGTCCCCCTCTTCTTCACTTCTGGTTTTGTTCTAGTCAAATTTATATAAAGCCATTTAAGCTTCAGGATAGACATGTCATTTTTGAAAGAATGATAGAAAAAAAAAAGCAGTTCAAATCTACACCATTCAAATTTGTGTCTTTTCATTCTTCTTCAAATTTTCTTCCTCTTTTGCACCATCTTTTTTTTTTTTCTTCTTCCTCTACACGTTCTTTTTCATCTTCTGCATGTTCTACTGATTGAAAAAAAAAATTGAGGCTCTTTTTGTTACAAAGGCAAGGACTTTTTTTTTAAAAACTGTGGTCTAACTCGATCAACCTACCTCACCTAACCCAACCTAATCTTGGTCAGGTTGGAGACTCCTTTTCTTTGGAGGTTTGGTGATATGTAATTGCTTTCAATGCCACCCAACTATGTCAAGTTGGGTTGGGTTAGGATTGAAACCTGACGTGACTGATCAACCCTAGTGAGAATTGGTCACCAATAGGTAAAAGTTAAATTGGTAAGTCTTTTATTTTAATGTGGGTTTCACCTATAAATATTTTTGTACCACAGAATTATTTGGATGCTTGTCTCCTCAAGTGACTTCATATAGCAAAAATTGATTTTTATCAATGATAATTGGCTGCTAATCAAATCAATTGTTAAGTCAATCTATCTTTTAATTTGTCATGAGATTTTAATTAGGTGATTTTTCCTTGTTTTGAAATCTTTTTTGGCTATGAGGTTACATATCTCATTAATTGGTTAGTTGCAATACATATTTGATTGATTTCATATATATACTTAATTGTTCTTTTGTTTAACTATCATGCTTTGTGCTTAGTTTTTTTTTTCTTTTTTTTTCATTTGATTGGTTGCTTTCTTGTTAAATACACATGTTTATGACTTAATGAATTAATTTATTGCATTATATACCAAGATGTGCTAAGGACAATGATGAAGCAAAAAGTACACATAACCAAGCATTGTCTCCTTTGCAAACATGGTAAGGAGACCAATTCTCATCTCTTTTTGGAATGTACATTTTCCTGATCTTTCTAGTTTGGAAGCCATCTAAGCTACGAAATACACCAAGTAACACTCCGATTTTCAAACCATAAACAATTTCATAATACCTTGCACATATATGGCCACACATATTTTATTTTCATTTTGTCATAGGTCACAATTGAGAATTTGGGCATTACTATTTCATTGTTGTCCAGGACATACCAGGCCACATCCCATAAAACATATGAATGAATAAATAAGATATCATTAACAATAAAAGATCAAAAATGACATATCAATTCAAGTAATAATAATAAGAATAAACTGAAGTTTTGGCTTGTAATACCCTAAAAAAGAGTAGAATTGCAACAAAAATAGAAACAAGCGCCACTATCGCGGTCCCCAAATTACGACCAAGGTAGTGCCTCATGATTTCGTAAAAAAAAAAAGATTCACATGAGGATCGTTGTACCGGGTCAGGATACCACTGTCCTACAATTGAAAATTCATAAATTTTGGCAAAGACGTGGTACTACGGTCCTATGCAGCGGTCTTGCGATTAGGAAAAGTCCCAATGTCGTGATACTGGGACAAAGACCACAATATTGCGATAGAAGATTAGAAATAGAAGTTATGGGGTGCGAGTTATCTATATATATGTAGAGATATCGTGCAGGATACCCTAAACACATCATTCTGTGCTGCTCAGAAACCTTAGCCTCCTTCTAAAATTTCTTTTTCTTCCCCACGCACCCTAGATCGAGTTCAATTTATTTCAGTCTTTCCTATCGATCTCACAAACATTGTTAGGAGAAGAACAACATAGGATTGAGTAGCGTTGGACAACTACGCCTCCCAGAAACAAGTGCAGGCGAGGTAACATGTCATTTTGGTTCAAAATCAATGTTACCTAAGACTACTTTAATATTGGTTAAGTGTAAAACGTTTCTGCTCACTTAACAGTGTGTAAGGAAAGTTTAAGGACATTCTTTGGAGGGAACAAAAAAAACAATGAGCAAGGGTAAGGTATAACGTTCTGTTGTGTGTTATATTTCGTGTTTGGAGGTTAAAACTCAACGAGTCACATTACCACTCCATTTTGTTCGAAACCAATATAATTGTTTAACTTCTGTTCAGTGATAATCATTTTTTATGGGCTTCCACAGATTGAACGAAGTAAGGGATGAACAACCATAGGTATAAAACATTTTCACTTGATAAAATGGCTATCTCAGGCCTAAACATAGTGTATTAAAAACCTTAATGTATGCATAGCAAAGAATCAAAAAGATTTTAGATGCACGAAAGTGTAGTTTTTGGATGAATAGTTGTAGGACCGTGGTAACACTTTACGTTACTATGGTAGTGAGATTGAGACCGTGAGAGTAACGTAGTTTCAAGTCTCTTGCACATGTAGGTAACTAATTTGCCTATCATATACCATGTAGTTTAGTGAATAATTGTTTTACGAGTTGAAAAACACTATGAATGCTTATACTGATTAGGATCATATACTATACTAAAATGCAAGGTCAAGGATTTTAAACCATCAAGGCAAAAATTAGAATGTAGAGAGCAAAATAACAGGTGTAAATGACCGTACGTTCTCTTTAATATTATTGTTGTCTTGAATGTAAAACATGACTATGTGTTTAGCTTTATAAACTTAGAAGTATGCTACGAATGATGCGTTAATTGTTGTATGTTTGTGTACCTATGATACTTTGATAGCATACTATATGTTTCTATTATTAAATACCATTCTCAGAATATGCCATCTACGTTATTTATTGGATAACATGATCTATGTGACCCAGTACATGATAATTTGTCAACATGTTTAGTGGATACATGTATTGTGATAATGAGATAAATTATGCATGCTAGTCGTCCCTAAATAAAGACAATTAGGAGTTTAACCACATACGAGGGCGATGATATAAATACTGTGGCAGTAGTCAGGTGTCATCGTGGGGATTTTCCCACCCTAGGCGGGTGTTCATGCTATTATGGCAGTATTTCAGAAGGGACTGAGGATCGAGTGAGACCTCACTCTTAAGATTGTGTCATGATGAAGAATTGGCCTTCGAGGCATTACTTCTAAGAGTTCGGACACAGAAAATACCTAGGAGATTCCTTTTGTTCTTTATGTCAACATAAACAATTGAAGTATTTAAAACGCCTAATGATTTATAAGTGTTTATGTTTTATATCTTTTACTTTAATAATGTTTGGGATATTTTGTACATGATCTACTGGGTTCTTGAGCTCACCTCACTAATATATTTTTCAGGTAATCACTGAAGATACTTGCTCATAGGCAAGTAATTGGAGACCATTGGAGTAGCTTGATACAATCTACTGTTGGGGTTGCATAGGAGTAGAACTTAATTATTTGATTACAGTGGTAGGGCATGGGACCCACATTTAATTTGTGTTTTATTGTTTTATTTATTGACTTCAGCCATGGGGCCAAGTATTGGTTATTAACTCATTTGAACTCAGGCCATGAGGTCAGAGTATTTTGTTTCTTTATGAATTTAATCATATTACTTATAGTTGATATGCCATCCCCATGTTTAATCATACATATTTTAAATGGTTATGTCTCCACACTCTGATGTTTTATTGGGATGGTTGTAATTAATGAGAAAGAAAAAATAAAAGTAATGTCTTGGTTCCCAAATATTGAAAGCGGGAGTGACCACACTTTTTGACTTGATTCCATCTCAAGGTGAGAGATGAAGATGCCTAGTTAGCAACATACGTGATAGGATTTAGGGGTCAGAGTATTACAAAGGTGGTATCAGAGCTCAGTCAATAGTTCACTGAGAAAGAGTTAAATCAGTAACTCGCTAAGAAAAGTCCAGTTTGAGGCCAAAGGTGGTCCTAGTGTGGTGAGATGCTCACATAGAGCTTAGTTAGTAGCTTAGTTAGTTCATTAGTTAATGGCTCAGTTAGTAAGTTACTTGGCTAGAGTTTAGGGGGTAGATTATGAATTGCCAGTCCTACGGATGAATTAGGCAGTAGAGACATTGCATACTTAGGTCTAGGGAAAAACCTTATGTATAGCTTGGGTGTTGTCAAGGTAGCACAGCGAATTATAAATAAAAGCTTTTAGGGCATAAGGTAGAGACTAATAACATGTGAAACAAAACATTTGATTGATCAAGACACGAGATTGGGAGGATCTTGTCTCCATGGTTTCTATGTGGTATGAGACGTATAGAAATTCAGGGATATGGAAGAACCATGGACTCGGAGATTGATAGGCCATATTTGGTGAGTTATCGGTGGCTTTGGACGAAATTGTTTTGCTATGCTTGGCTAGTATGAGGCAGTCAAGTGTAGTGGAGCTTGGGAAGCCTTGGACATCGAAACACTTGTGAAATTGTTTGGGTGTAGTGGAATCTCTAGATGGAAGCCTATGTCGATGGACAAAAGTGGTATGGGACGCTCGAACTCGAAGGTATGGGTAGAAGCTTGGAATCTTGCTATACTAGCATGTTGTTTATAATGTATGCTTGACTGTATGTATGATTGTTTTGATTACATGCCCTGCCCATGTGAAAATTTTCAATGTATATGTCATGAACGTTTTTAAATTTTGAGACCAAGTCTTATACCCAGAATTGAACAATTCATTGTGGACTTAGAAACATAAACCAATAGGCCACTGAACAAACAAGAACATAAAGACATGAATCTAGAGTCATACTAGTGCGATAAAAACTCTAAGTATATACATGGAATTTCTTTGATAAATTTATGATGACTGAATGGATCTTTGGTTAGAGATAAATGGTTGGATCCAAAAGACATGCTACGAGAGTTGTCGTATCTGATGAGACTAAACCCGGGGGCAGGGAACATAGGTTAATCAGACTGAGGCTCAGGTTGGAGATGTGTTGACTTTCTGGGATGAGATTACCAGAGGGGTCACTGAGCAGGTCATTAGAGTATTTTCGTTGCCATAGATGCAAGCACAGGTGGCACCAGAGTAGTAGGTACAGGGGCCACCTCAGGAGCAGATTCTGGTGTAGTAGCCGGTGCTCATGCCAGAGGTTCTAGTTCATCAAATGTCACGGGAGGAAATTGAGTAGAGGGCAATGTTGATAGAGTTACATAAACTCCGCCCTTCACAATTTGATGGTTCATCTGACAGTATGGTTGTAGCTCACTAGTACCAAGAGTTAGATGAACACCTGGACGTCCTAGGGGCTACACAACCCCTCAAAGTTGCGCTAGCCACACAAAATTTTAAGGGACTAGCTAGGAGTTGGTAGCGGAAGCTAAAGGCAGATCCGAATACCGACATTCGACACATGAATTGGGAAGAATTCAAAGAGATATTCTATGAGAAATTCTTTTCAGAAGCCACACAAATGCAGATGCAGTTTGAGTTCATCAGGTTGACTTAAAGCGACATGACTGTATATGAGTAAAAGGTCAAGTTCACTGAATTGGCCAAGTTTGCACCTGAATCGATTAGGGATGAGAAAATGAAAGTCCACAGGTTTGCAGAAGGCCTGAAAGTTGAAATTCATAGAGTGGTGAATCCAGTGGGTCTGAAGACATATAGGGAAGTAGTGGAAAGAGTACTACTGATGGAGTGAGAGGTCAACTTCGAATAGAAGTTGAGAAACAAGGGTAAGAGACCAAACAATAACAAAGAGTTCTAAGGGAACCAAATGAAGCAGAACCAAAATCAGACTCAAAGGCAGCAGACCCAATGCAAAGTTGACAAGCAGCAGGCTTAAGGATTGTCAGAACCAGGGACCACTAAGACAGATCCAAGGACAAAACAATGGTCAAGGAAGGAACTAAGGTGGACATGGACAACAACAACCACAACAGAGGCAATCCCAGCAACAACAACAACAGGGTAGACAGAATTAGGCTTGAGTGTTTGCTATTGAGTACGAACAGGTAGACCTAGCTCTGGTTGTCAAAGATACATTTCTACTGTTTAATGTTGCTGTTAAGATCTTGTTTGATTTGAATGCCACTAAGTTAAAGGGGATATGCAGAGATTACCTCGAAGCCCTATGACCACTATGCTGCATTGCATAAGGCAGAGTGATGACTTCACACAAGTTTTGGATGATGATATTAGAGGGCTGAAAGATATTCAGGAGATATCTGTAGTGCAGGAATACCCAGCTATGTTTCCAGATGATTTACTTGGACTACCACTACACAAACAGGTTGAGTTCAAGATTGAACTGCATCAAGATACAAACCCTATAACCATTCCTCCCTACAGAATGACGCTAATAGAGTTGATTGAACTCAAGATACAATTGGATAAACTTTAAGAAAAGAGATTCATTAGACCTAGTGAATCACCATTGGGAGCTCCTGTACTATTTGTGAAGAAGAAGGACAACTCAATGAGGTTATGTGTTGACTATAGGAAGAACAAACAAGTGACCATAAAAAATAAGTATCCTTTATCCATGATAGATGACCTGTTCGATCAGTTGAAGAAAGCCACTCATTTATTCAAGATTGATTTGAGGTCAGGTTATCATCAGTTGAGGATCATAGAGGCAAACATTAATAAGATGGCCTTCAAAACTTGATATGGACATTTCGAGTTCACAGTGATGTTGTGTAACACCCTAATTTTCAACCGAACCTCCCGACACGTGTTATGGGTTGTCGTCCGTTGAAAATCGAAATGCTATTTAAAAATTTCATTATGTCAAAAACCTTTCTCTTAATTTTCAAGTTTTAAATCAGATGTTTCTAAATAAATATTTGAAAACATATGTTATACAAAACAAAGATCCAAATAATTTCTCATTAGGTTCATCGAACTTCTGTAGTTATACAATTCAAGCTAAAAATCAGAAATCATAATTTACAAATAATTACAGCAAAAACATTTTTAAAAACAATATTTGTTAAACATATATATATATCATTCAAGGACATAATTAACTGAAATTAATAATCAAAATAAACAATTACAAAACGGTGAAATCAAATTCAAAGGAAAGTTACGTATGAAGCTCAGTGATAATTAATTAAATAAAATACAACCTCTAAGGTCACCTATCCCAGATGACCTCCCCAATGAGATGTCCAATTAAAGTACGAGTCTTCTGATGTAGGTTGCAGTATTCTACGTCCATGTGTACCTGAAAAATAAAATGGGAGTGAGCTCGAAAGCCCAATGGATCATTTTTACACATCACACGCATTATACAGATCCAATCCAAAACATTACAAACATTTTCAAACATTAGGCATTTCAAACATTTATTTAGCTTTGGTCTAAGTCTAAGACCAGAAGAGGGTTGAGATGCCTCTCGGTATCCTCTGTGATCTGAGTCAGAAACAAATCCTAGGTAACGCCTATCCTTGTTTGCTGGAACATTGAGCCACGAACCAAGTACTTTGCAGCCGGATATGATGCTCAAAAGAGGTTGGAATGATCATTCAAACACCACCATCAACACCATAGTTGCAGGAAAACCATTTTGAACACCTCACCTTCAACCCTTTGTATCTCCCTCATCCCACCTTAGATTTGCATGTTCTTATAGTCGTTGGAAAGCTCAGACTACCATCTTCAAGAAGGTCTAAGCCATTGATCATGAGCACTGACCATTTGGAGCAAAAACGGCCACAAATCTTGCTGTTCGTCACTGCGAAACCTAGAAAAATCAAACCATTGAGTTCGTCCAGTTTTGCGAGGCCAATATCTCACTCATCCGAACTCCGATTTTGAGGTATTTTAGCTTGTTTTAAAGTTTGTTATGTCTACTTCATTTTATATTTTATGAAGAATGACAAAAAAACACTGGAAGGATGTCAAAAATGACATCGAAGTAGGCTGCTGGACATGCTAATCCGATACTTAGAAATTTTTTTGAAAATCTGCAGAAGTACCGTGATTTTGTGCTCTTGGTTAGGAATTTTTAAAAATACATAGAGGTGTCTGATTTGCCTGAAATTTGGAGGATACGTTCATGAAACAACTAAGAATGTTGTGTAAAAATTTGGTCTCAAATAGATAAGTCTAAGGGGGTTAAATAAGCTGCCTTTTGAGTGTCTGTCATTTGCAATCCGAAAAACCAAAATTTCCTGATATCACCCTTGGAAAACATACTAAACGGGGTCCAAAACTCATGAAATAAAATTATGGAGATACCTTAGGAAGTTTAGATTATAACTGGAAAATATTGTGCAAACCCGATATACAGATTGACAGCAGAAAAATGGTGAAGTCTTGCTGCGCAGATAGAACAAATAGGACCAAATTTGAGCATCTCTATGATTCCACTCAAAAACCATAGTAAATGAGATCAGAAAATGTGAAACAAAAATTTCGGGGAACACTTGAATGATTTAGATCAAATCTGAAAATTTTCACTCAAATCTAACGGTCGGATTTATCACAGAAAATTCGGGAACTCCACTCTATAGATAGAAAGAAAAATCCAGAATTGGAGGTTCCTATTATTTCAGTTGGAAAATGTGCCAAATGATATCCAAAAATAGAAAAATAAAATTCTAGTGAATATTTGAAGGGTCTGAATAAAATCTGAAAAGTTTCGCATAAATCCAACAGCTGGATTGAGCGCAAGAAAATTGAAAAATTTGCTGCGCAAATTAAACTAAAAGGCTTAGAATTGGTTAAGTATTAAAAATTGGAAATTTTGACCCAATTAGCTTGGTTTTGACCATATTGACCAATGATGGCCAACTTTGACTAAGGTGACCGAGTTTTACCGAGGTTGACCAAGTTTGACTGGTTGACCAGGTTTGACCGAGTCGAATGTTGGGTCGACTAAGACCGACTAAGGGTAGTGGGACCAGAATGAAATAATATTTCATGAGGAACTGAAATTGAGTTAATATAATGCAGATTTGAGCGTATATCGCGGGACTGGGCCGAGTGTTGAGGGGACATCGGTGCACGGGACCCGAGGTGAGTAGTTTGACTTAGTTGTTGTCTTAACTGTATTCCTTGCATGGAAAATGATTGAAATTGTTATCGATTGAATGGTTTCATATGTTTGAACTACATGGTTGATTTAAAATATATGTAGTCGTACACCGATAGTGAGACCATAGGCTCGAGGTCCGAGTGCAAGGTCAGGGTACACGATGCGATTGGATTAGGCTCGAGGACCGAACAATGAGGTTAGGGCATATGATCAGTGCGCCTAGCCTCAGACCCGCTCGAGCATGGCACTTGAGGACCGAGCTCAAGGTTAGGGCGTTCAATGAATGCGCTTAGCCCTTGACCCGCTTGAGTGGCCGGTACGCCTGACTCATGACCCGCTCGAGCGATGACCATAGGGCTGTATTGATGGTTTAAACCCTAGTCTGGATATAGTTTTGAGCTGCATATATTTAAATTACTTTTCCTTAATTGTTGCACTATTTATAACTGTTTTACTACATACCATGCTTTCAATTACTACTCATGCATACATGCACGATTTTTGGAGTGCTAGTTAGATGATATACTGATTTTTCTACTCATTGAGCCATGTTGAATATTAGACTCACTACTCTACTAACATTTCAGGTTCCTCTGCGGCTGATAGAGGGAAAGGCGTTGTGATAGCCTAGTTTCCCATGTGGTCTTGTATTTCCTTTTTGTTTCTATCGATAGGTCGGTCATTTTTTTTTGTAAGCCTGAACTTCTAAATGTCGAACTATGTACCTTTGTACTTTTGGAACATAACAACATGTAATGTATCGTTTACTTTCACGCTTTAATTAAATGGATGTTTAGATTACTCTGATGTGGCATAGATGTTGAGGTTGGAAAGGCTTAATGGCGGCTGGGAGGACTCGACTCGATGAGTCAGTTTGTTGAGCCGCCGTGCTGATCGAGTGGCCCTTCGGCCTAGGGAAGGGGTCCCGACACTTTGTCTCGGGTAAAACTAAACATTGAAAGGGAGATGAGTTATTCCGTTCTAGAAAGCACGGTTGCTAAGCAGACTTCGGTCTCGCCATCTGTTGATGATGTTCCTGAAGAATAAGTTTCTCAATAGTAGCCTTCCCACTATGTAGATGAACTATTAGGTTAAAATTATTTTCGAAGGGTAGGTTGATTGTAATGTTTTGAAGCCTTGATGAAATCATTTAAGAAATTAAATAAAGTAAGAATTTTGAGGAATTTATGAGGTTACAAAAGTATATTTTTAAATTTCTTACCAAGATCAAAGTTTACTCTGATGTTGTGTCAAATATCTTAGCCATGTAATTCCTAAAATAGCAGGAATTGTCACTAAAATCCATAGAAGGGTCGTCCAAGACTAGGAATATGTGACAAAACAACATAAAGTGAACTAGTGTAAATTTCGAGGACAAAATTCATTTAAGGGGGGTATGTCTAATTACTGTTGAAATATTTACTTATATTGCTCCTATACACAAAAATAAGATTAAATAAGATTTCAATCACATACCGGTATGGAACAGACTTTCTGTGTTCCATGTAGAATTGGATTTTTGAACTGGTTGTCAAAATTGACATCAGAATGGAATGAGTTTTCATGAATGATCCCATTAGAGAAGGGTTTGAGTTTCAGAATTGATCTCTCTCCCTAGATCTGGAGCATAGAGGTTATCCCCACTCGGTCTAATTTACAACTGAAATAATATATTGTTTGAATCGATTTAATCCTTGAAAGTATTTAATATGCTTGTATTATTTGGTTAAAATAATGAATTA
>JAJIYU010010805.1:0-15783 GCA_030144865.1 Tinospora cordifolia
AATAATAATAATAATAATAATAATAATAATAATAATAATAAATATTCAAAGCTTAGATCGAAATCACGTTCATTTGCTTGACAATCTAACAGTAACCATAATAAATTTTGAATTTCATATTCTATTGAAGAAAACTGTTGATTCCCATGAGCCCAAAATCCATCCTAAAACAAGATTCCTCACTACAAGTAGAGGACACATTCATCATTTCTTTAGAGGAGGCTGAAACATACAGGATCTGAAGCAAAGATTCTATGAAGCTAAGAGTAGGGAAGGTGACTTATTTGTGCCATCTTGCCTTGTTAGACTAAGAAAATTGGGTTCAAAAAAGTTGCAGCCAGAGAGCCTTCATCATGGAGAAAACATTTAACAGAAAAACAAAAGATACTACTTACTATCAAATAGGATGCAAGTACTTCTAACTTGGAAGAAACATCTACTACTCATAGTTAGATATGAACAAAAGAGGGAAAAGAATGACATTCAAATTCTTCTAAACTCTGAAATGGAAACCCATTTAGAAAAAGTTGAGATCTTAACACACCTTAGGAGTCATGAGAAAGATTATAGATCAAGGAGCACAATTAAATAGCAATCCTTCAAATCTCATGCAAGTGCAAATATATAAAGCAAAATTTTTGAACTATTGCCCATGACAAATTGAATTATGCATATGTTTTGCATCAACAGTTTGAATCTTGGGCTTTGTCCCCTAGCCATGGTATGAAAATTAGCCAAAGTTTGTCGAAATTAGCCGAATTAATTAGGTAATTTAGGCAATCGAAACGAAGTTCGCCTGTAATTATAAAATTACAAAATTTCATCAAAATCTTCAAAAAATCAGCGAAGTTCACTTAAAATTTGAAGTTTTGATGATTTTTGTAGAAAAAAATTGTATAAAAGTCATGAAAAAGAGCATTTTTAATAAAAAAATTTATGTGGTACACAAAGAGAAAGAAAAACAAACTATAACTTGGAAGAAGAGACAATAGAGAGAAGAGTAACAAGAGAAAAATAAGTTAAAAGCCTTAGAGAAGAGACGTTGAGAAAAGAAAGAAAAAGGAAAAACCAAGGTTTATGTTTGTAAGACCGTTAGGATTTGACAATAAATTTATTTTTGTTTCTTTCTTTTTTCTAACAGTTTTAAGGTAACAAATGCGATGTGCATAAAACATTGCTAATATTTAAATACATGTTCAAAACCATTATATGTAAACTTTTATATGTAAAATATATTTATTATGTTTGTTTTTAGTATTTTTAATAGAAATTGTCCATATTTTAGCACATACATAGTATTTTTATGAATTTTTCTAACTTGGTAAGTTTTTACAAAAATTCTTTCGAATTTCTCGAACTCTTCGAATTAATTCTAATTTTCAAAAGTCGAACTTTGGGACGAAGTCGAAATTTCATTCCTTGCCCCTAGCTGACATATATTACGTTGGAAGGTTTTTGAGTGGTGTAACCATTTGTTTTTGGATTGTGAATTCTTGAAAAAGGTGTGGCAGAAATGGTCTGAAGTGCTATAGTCAGGCGGATTATCCTCTATTTCATTGTTAGATCTTCTCCATGATTGTCCAAGGACATTAACAGGTTATTGGTGAGTTATGGTATTTGTGGTGGTTTGTGTTTTATGGCAAGGGAAAAATAATAGAATTTTTCTGATAAGATGGTGCCTGTTGAAGGTTTTTGTGACAGATCATTTCATCTACCATCTCTTTGGGTCAGTTCTTGTAAATTGTCTACGTTATACTATCTATGTGGTAGGCTTAGAGGGTGGTCTCCTATTTTACGTAATTTGTGAGAAGTTGTTTTCCCAATTGGAGTTTTAATTGATTTGTACAATGCTTCCACTTGATTAATATATACATCTTTTGCTTCTTGTCCCATTTTTTTAAAAAAAAAATAAAAACCCAAAAATGTGTAATGCTAATTGCCAAATTTCAAGATATTGCTTTTCTTTTCTCAGAGAAGTGGAGACCTTTTTCCTTTTTTTGTTCATGCTACTTTTGTAATCCCATTAATTGCTGGTATAAAGCTAAAGAAATTTTCCTGTAAAACGATCACGATATCTAACATAACTAATTTTTTTAAGCATTCAATCTATGACATGAAACATAATTTGTAACATAGTTTTAGGGCTCGTTAAGAAACTACAAACTTAAAATCCACCATGTACAACAAATGGCCCATGGAATAATCAACTCCTTGAATTATTATTATAGCTCAAGCCTAAAACAAAGACACACACATATACACATTAATATGGTCTTCAATCATTCTTTTCTAAGATTTTAACTGGCTTGCAAGGTCTCACCTCTTTTTTTTTTGAGAGGAAACTAGAAAGTATTTTAATAATAATAAGAATTTACAAGCACAGCCAGACGAGATATCTGGGCATGAATAACATGACAATAAGACTATATAGCTTTAATGATATTCTTGCCATTGCATAACCATTCCCTTAACTTATATCCTTGTCCTAATTTTGATATGGAGATCCAAGTGGCAAACAAAATATTAAATCTCTCCCAAACAAGCCTTTCCAGAGTGCTTCTCCCAAACAAGTCTCTCCTCATTTTGACTCTAGTATTTTTGGATTCTTGTACCAAACCATTAAATGTCAACAAATGATCAATCGAAATTTTGAGTTCTAAAAACTCAAGTATCCGGTATCCCCTACAACTGAACAAGAGATATGGAATAATTATGCAACGTTATTGGACAAGGCACCTGCCAACTTCTAAACTGGATTTATCTTATCAAAAAAAAGAAAAAGGTCAATTGTTTGTTATTTGTTTTCTCTATTCCCATGGTTATAACATAGATTGTCAATTTCTTTACCTGCGTCTCTCTTGTGGATTGATGAAGTTACTATAAACCCTCAGCATGTCCCAAGCAACAGCTTTCTGAAACACCATTAATCAAAAGGAAGGATATCAAAAGCAAGCTAATCAAGATAAGGCAACAATACAGAAGAAACCCTGCACAAAATGTGGTATGAAAAAATCACTTAAAAAGCCATTCCTCAAACAGAGAGTTGATTAAGGAGCAAACCATGTTAGGTTAGAATTTTTTTTTAAAAGAAACTGAATATTTTATTCATATAGGACATGTTAGGTTAGAATTAAATCTATGTGGAAATGAAATCCTGAACTACTTGAAACATTTTCCTTCAATTAGATAAGAGGAAGAAGAATCTCGCAATAACAATCTTCAAATTAAACAATATATTAACTAGTTCTCATTTTCCCTTCAAGAGAAAATTAGATTCAATTTAGTAAAAACTTAGGAAATGGGATCCATCAAAGCACTTTTTTTCTTTAATCAGAAAGTAATTATATTCATGTAATATTGTGGGATGAGATATCTCATTACACCTCTTTTCACAAAACATTGTTTAGATGTATCTGCTAATTCCTTTATAGACCCCCATGGTCCATACAAAATATTTTCTCAATTCCTTATCCACTCTCCAAAATTGATCCTTTTTTCCAATTTAGGAGAGGTTATCACTGTAGCAAATAAGGTAACAGATCTTTGCCAGACTTGCTTTACTAGGAATCTTTCCATTTGAAAATCCTTCTATTGCGCTCCCTCAAAACTACATATATGATTAAAAAAATGCACCTGAAATACGATCTAATAGGGGAATTTCCAATTTCTTAGGGAAAAGCAAAAATGTTGTCCTTTGAAGGGGCTTTCATTTTCAAGTGGTTGTGGCTCCATGCATTCCATATGCTCCTAACGGATGCACAACTTCCAAACACATCTTACGCGGTCTCATCAGCACACTTGCACAAACAACAGCACGAGGGGAGTAAGCATGAGCTAGAGAACTGTTTTTGAATCTTGTCTACACAATCATGGTATGAAAATTAGCCAACTTTTGGCGAAATTAGCCGAATTAATTAGGTAATTTGAACAATCGAAGAAAAGTTCATTGATAATTATAAAATTACAGAATTTCGTCGAAATCTTCAAAAAAATTAGCAAAGTTCACATAAAATCGAAGTTTCGACGATTTTTGTAGAAAAATGCATAAAAGATGTAAAAAGGGCATTTTTAATGAAAAAATCTAAATGGTGTAATGAAATTCTTTAGTATAATCAAAGAGCTTGTAAAAAAATAATAATAAATAACGATCTATAAATGAAGAACATTGAAGGAGAAATATGTGCAACTAACAAGTGATTATCCAAGAGAAAAAAGAATGAGTTGTAGCTTGGAGGAAAGACGATAGAGAGAAGAAAGAGAAGAGAAAAGATAAGCTGGGAGCCTACAAGGAGAGACATTGAGAGAAGAACAACAAACAAGAGCAGTCTATTATAATCGATAGAGAAGATTGAATACACTTATGCTTATAGCTACTAGCGAACTAACTATCAATCAATATACAATTTATGTTAGCAAGACCATTAAGTTTGACAACAAGTTTTTCTTTTTCAATAACAATTTAAGGTTAACAGACGCAATGTGTATTAAACATTGTTAATGTTAAAATACATGTTAGAAATCATTATATGTATACTTTTATATGTAACATGTATTTGTTTATATTTGTTTTCATCATTTTTTATAGAAATTATGCATATTTTAACATTTACATAGTATTTTTTAAACTTTTCTTTGTTGATAAGTTTTATTAAAATTCTTTTGAATATCTCAAACTCTTCGAATTAATTCTAATTTTCAAATGTCAAAGTTTGAAGCGAAGTTGAATTTTCGTTCCATGTACACAATTGAGTCTATTTAAATTAATGAACCACCCTAGTATCTTGGATTTTGTTGGGGACTTTGATGACATATAAATTTGGCATTTTAATTATGTTCTTGCATATAGTTGTCTATTCACAGGTGCTCAAAGAAAGATTTTATTGAAAAGTTCCCTGTATTCTTACCTACCCACACCTTATATTCCCTTTCCTATAGCGCTACTCCGCCTAGTTGTTGCATCAATTGAATGATCTTTTGCTCATCCCATTCCCCTGAATTGTTCCTCATCTTTAAATTCCATCAATGTAGATTCTATGTGAATCACTTCCTCTACGTAAAAGGATGATAATGGGTCCTCATGCATATAGGATTTTTTGAATGTTCTACGAAACTGGTGTTTGAATCATTGGAGACCACACCAATGGTCCTCCAAGAACTTGATGGTTTTCCCATCTCCCATTTCCTATCTAACCTACTGGAGAAACTGAGGGTATAAAGAATAAGTAAACTTCCAAGGACCTTTATGTGTAACTCTTGAATGAAGACCAGTTTCCATACCATTCTTATTAACTCCATGAATACTCTTAGTAATTCTTGCCCACAACACTAACCTGTTTCCATAGAACAGACATAGCCACTTACTAGCTAGAGCCCTGCTCCTTTGGAGGATGTCTCATATTCCCAGAACCCCTTTTTCTCTTGGCTTGTACACCTGCCTCGACTTCACCAAATTTAACCCTTTTCCCCCTTCTTCTTCTTCTTCTTCAAAAAAAAAAAAAAAGTTTTCTGATTTTCTCTCAATTTGATCAACCACCTTTGGCATTTTGAAGGTTGTTATGTTGTATAGAAATTACTTCCAAGATCAGTTTAAGCAACAAAAATTGTCCACTTTTGGACAAAAGAACGAAAATTTGAATTCACCTCAAACTTCGACATTTGAAAATTAAAATTAATTCGAAGAGTTCAAAAAATTCGAAAGACTTTTTGTAAAAATTTACCAAATGAGAAAAATTCAAAAAAATATTATGTAAATGCTAAAATATGGACAATTTCTATTAAAAAGATCAAAAACAAACATAATAAATATATTTTACATATAATGGTTTCGAACATGTATTTTAATATGAAAAATGTTTTATGCACATGTACATGTTAACTTAAATTTGTTAGAGAAAAAGAAATAAAAAAAGAAAAATTTATCATCAAACCTTAACGGTCTTGTAAGCATAAACCTTGGTTTTCCTTTCTCTTTCTTCTCTCAACGTATCTCTTCTTCCAAGTTACACTTTGTTCTTCTTTCTCTTAGATAGCTACTCGCCAGTTATACATATCTCGCCTTATATCTTTTTCATTTATAGAAAATGATTTTTTTATACAATCTCTATAATTATACTGAAAAATCTTTGTGCACCACATAAATTCTTTCATTATAAATGCTCTTTTTCAGTGCTTTTATATAATTTTTTCTACAAAAATCTTCAAAACTTTAATTTTAAGTGAACTTCACCGATTTTTTGAAGATCTCAATGGAATTTTGTAATTTTATAATTACAAGCGAACTTCGCTTTGATTTTTCAAATTACCTAATTAATTCGACTAATTTCGACTAACTTTGGCTAATTTTCATACCATGTCATGGAACGAAAATTCGACTTTGCCTCAAACTT
Source organism: Tinospora cordifolia (assembly GCA_030144865.1). Lineage (NCBI taxonomy): Eukaryota > Viridiplantae > Streptophyta > Magnoliopsida > Ranunculales > Menispermaceae > Tinospora > Tinospora cordifolia. Next base: position 6,387 of record JAJIYU010010805.1, read on the forward strand.
TGACCTTCAAAAATCAGAATTAATTCGAAGTGTTCGAAAAATTTGAGAGAAGTTTTGTAAAAATTTGTCGCCTTAGAAAAGTTCAAAAAGTTCCACGTAAATGCAAAAATATGCATAATTTCTATTACAAATGATGAAAACAAATATAATCAATATATGTTAAATATAAAAGTCTAAATATAATGGTTTCAAACATGTCTTTTAAAATTAACAAGATTTAGTGTTTATTGTACATGTTAAGAATTATAAATTATTTACTTGTGTATTCCACGAATTTCACCAAAATCTTCAATTTTTCACGAATTCCGTTGAAATCTTCGAAGTTTTGTCGAATTTTGTGCTTTTTTTTATAACTAGACTTTGGTTCAATAGCAAGAAAATCCAAATTATTTCGACAAATTTTCATTCCATGTTCAAAATAATTCTAATTTTCAAAATTCAAAGTTTTAGACGACGTCAAATTTTCTTTCCTTAAATAAGAAAACCCTTCTCAAATGGAGATTTTGAAAGGATACAGGAACAAAAGGTAAAGACAAGGGATGTTTATTGCATCCCCTCGTTCCCTTCTAAATGGGAATGGAGAGATTGTGATCATTATCTAGTTCAGAGGTTCTAAAGGGTTTTGTAACAAAGGATTAGGGAGTGTTTATTTCTAAGATCGTAATCAGATTTTTGGAATTGCATAGTCTTAGAGATAGTAGCTTTCTTTGTTGAGTTACCTGCCTAGGCATAATCCTCAAAGTAATTTAGAATATTAATCATGTGCAACAAGTTTACTATTACTTACATTTCACAATCAAAAGCTTCCTTAGCTTACACATTTATAGCATTATCCCATGTTACATCAAGTTTATCATCTACATTCGAAGTTATGTCTTTCACTACTTTTCTTTTAAATAGTTCTTGTTTCTCTCCCATGTACCTCCTAGAATTGGGTATTGAAAAATCCATACATTTTGAAAGATATTCCCACAGAACCAAAGGCCCATTTCAAAACATATGAATCTTATGCAACTAAATGGTTACTTATTGAGTATTCAATCATATCTTCAATTCATTCAACCCTCATGTATTGCAAGTGGGAATCATCATCTAAAAAATTCGTTTGAGGCATATGCCTCAAGGAGCTTGAAAAATGATTTGACTCTTACACTTCAATGGCATATGAGATGCATGTGATTATTGAGGCCTATGGCTTAAGGATTACACCTTGAGGCACAATGAGGCGCAAGTCTCAATTTTCTCAAGCCAATTTTTTTCAGAAAAAAAAAGGTCAAAATAAATTTATGTTTTTTTTTTCCTTTATTCCCCAAAAAATATAAAATGTTAGTAGTTCCATATCCATCTACCATCATTGAATCCTGCTCTTGGGGTGAAACAAAGATTGTTCTCTACGCATTAATCCCCACCCCACCCTAGAGTGAGGCAGTGACAATTTGAACCTAGAATTAGGGTTCTATACAACCTCCTTACCAATGGAACAACTCTTATATTATCATAACCAATCATCTTAACTATTAAAAATTAATTCATTCATTCAAGATAATCTTCAATCTCATAAAAACTGGTTATGAGGCTAATGGCGAAAGTCCTTAACCCACTTGGAGTGCACTTTCTCCAAGATGAGCATGACATAAGACTTATTCACCGACATGTTAATGATTACAATGTTGAAGAACTCATTGATCCCCTTCTTCAAGTCAAGCTTCATTGTATCCCAACATTTTAGCAACTAAAAGGCCCCTCCAATCTTAGCATCTCCTCCTTAGAGATTGAAGCCTAAGCGGCATGACAAAATTGAAATAGAATTTAACCTTTCTCACAATATCATCTTCTATATTAATCAAGGTTCTATCCACTTTCTCCAATTCAGTGACGACGTTCCCATGGTTTAAAAATTCCCCAAACTTTGACAAACTTCCGCCAATTATTTTCTTTCTTATCATCAAACTGGGAAGTAAATGCAAAATAAAAGTTTAAAAATTTTGCTAAAATAATTCAACAAAATTCGATAAATGTCAATAAAATCTATATTTATCAATCAATTAACTGCAAAAAATTGACAAAACATTTTGATAAGATTCAACAAAATTCAATGAAATTCAGAAGTGAAAGATGTAATTTTTTTAATAGAAAACAAGTACTAACAATTTTGTACTATTTCAGCTTAATCAACCACTGGAACAATATAAATTTTAAAATTTACCAAGCTTACAAATTATTGCATCATGGAGCATTACAAAGAAGAGACCAAAAGAAGCAAACAAATAAATTAAACGAATATACAATAAAAACTTAAACAAGATAGAAAATAAAAAATTAAGTAATAAATTTATGAACAAAGGATGGCAGAAGTCAAACGAACAAAGTAAAGGACAACAAACAAGCCACTACATAATTAAGTAAAGGTCAACAAACAAGCCACTACATAATTAAATATCAAAACAAAGACAAAGAATTAAGACCAAAAGCCACTATTTTAAACTTATTAACTCCCTTAACAAGTTTCTCTAATTTTGTGAATTTTTTTCAAATTTCACCATGTTGAATTAAACTTCTCCAAATTAATTCCAATTTTCAAGTGATTGAAAAGATAACTTAAAATCAAATTTTCAATCCATGGACATTCCTTGAGCACATAGAACTCAAGATCTTATGAAAAAGTTTGTGTTGGCATCCCTAATTCCTTAACTCAATTCTGATTTTCCTTTTGCCCTAAATCCAAATCCACCCTGACTTAAATGGAATGAAAATCATTCTTCATAGACTTTCTCTAAAATTTTGTTTCATTCCAAGCCTTTGTGCCCTCTTCCAAATCCATCCTAATCAAAGTGCATTCCAATTCCTTCCTCTTGATGAGGTCCATAGACAACTTCATGACTCCAGTCCTTAAGGTGAGATTTGAGAATCAACAACCTCAAGCAGAACCTAAATCCCTACCATCCCACACCCACATCAATTTTTTTTTTTTTTTAAGAAACAGAGATTTATAGATTTAAAAGAAGAAAACATCATAATTCCACCATTCTTTGATGAATTGTGGAATTCAAGTAATCATTCCAAAAATTCTTAAAATTTCAGAAAATTGGTCCTCACTTCAATGGGTAAGTATTCCAAATAATTTACCAATGATCAAAAACCACTCTTATCCAAGCACGAAATGGTTCAAATGACAACTGATTAGACTAGACTCAAGATTTGACCAAGTCACAGTAGCCTTTAGAAGAGGAGGGTACAAAGAATGCATCTCATGTATCAGGTCATGAAACTCAATCATGCTTTTAGAAACACTGTCGTTGTTCACCTTCACATGCATCCCTCTTACTTATCGTATTGAGATAGCACTCCTACACATTAATTCAAGCCAAAGACACCACCGAACATCGCAACTTCTTCTAAAATTCACTATGATCAGCTAAGGATGAGAATCCACAAACATGTCCTAACCAAAAGGTGCCAAGCATAGAGTCTTGGATATCCAACTTCTAGCAATCCCAAACAGCTAGGATAACCCTTGTGATTCCACAAGTTGGGGAAAACACCCAGTTCAAGAATCTAGTAAAATATGTCAAAATTTTGACTCTTAATTAATCATAGAATACCCTGATTGAACTTGGTTGAAACTGACCAACAACGGCAAAAATTGGTTCAGTTAACCATAGTGACACGCAAATCAAGCATGTTCAAAAAATTATTTCGGCTCAAAATGATCAAAGTGATCAATGAGCTTCGTATCCAAATATTTAGCGAGAAGCGCATTGGATGGGCAAAAGTGCAAAAAGTGAGCATGGTTGTGTGGCCATGTTTGCACAAACATTGCCACCAATCCAATGGTTTGTAGGCAGACCATTCATACACCAACATGCAGAGGGGACTTGAAACTTTCTAACCATAACAAGATCATGTGATGATGAGACTCTCCCATGGATCAGATGGTCATTACACTACCATCACAAGTTACCATGGAGAATAGACACCAACCACTACACTATCATCACAAGTTACCATGGACAATAAACACCAACCACTACCATTAATGCAAGTCCATCTTCAATAAGCAACATGGCAATCCTCCTTGAGTGGCCGAGCACCATCATACACTTATGGAGGAACATCGTGAGCCTCTCCACCAACCCCTACAAGGCCCCTTCTCTGTGGTTATAAATAGGGTCAAGGTTTAGTGTGCTCAACATTTTGCAAAAAATTGCTCTTGTGACATGAGGGGCCTCGAGGAGCTAAGGAAACACTTCTCTAAACCTATTGTAAGTGTCCCAAAATCTTCTTACATTTCCATTAAGTTATGTAAAAGAAATTACTTTCACACACATGCAAAAGTCATTACAGTTATCATGATCTTTTCAACCACTTTGGGTGATACTTGTGTAAAACATAGACCAAATCACACACCCTTAAACATCAGTGGATTGTAGATTTGTCAATGATCCAACGCCACAAGAATGACATAAATCAGTGACTAATAGACCTCGAACCGAGCCCGCAAAGTTGTGTGAAGGCTCTAAAACTATAGTGACCAGCCACTTTGGGTTTAATTTTGAAATTAATAATGCACTTGTGAGACCACGACCCTTAAACCTAGAGGAAGTGCCCAAAACCTCCTTTAAAACGCCCCAAGAATGGTGTATGGTGACCTGACAAACAAGAACCAAGTTCCTAAAGTGGGGTGGTTGATATGCAAACACACTTGATTAGTTTTAAGAGATAGAAATGCAGCATTTTGACCCTAAATATTTGGAAACCAAAGGACCACAGACCACAACCTTGGAGAGCTCTAAGAGATTACAAAACCATTCAAAGAATGCGTGAAACCGACGTGCATAGAGCTCAAACTGAACTCGAGAAGCAGCCTTGCTTTGTGTGAAGAATGCATAGAGAAGCGCACAGCGCCACTACAATCTGAAATTCCAGAATGCAACGAGCTGCATTGTACATTTCCGGAACACTAATTTTTTTGAGATCTTCAGTTTCCGGAACACTAATGTTTGCGGATCCTAAAGGGGGAATTCCAAAGAGAAAAAGTGGCCATATTCACACTATAACCACGAGTTTAGGATAATAATTTACTTCAATGAATACCTGCTAAAACTGATATTTGTGTACACAGCCAGATATGCAATGGTAAAGGCGTGACATTCGAACGCACTTGTTGGATTTTGTTGGACAATCACACAAGTGGGGATAACAACGCATTCATATTCTCTCTAACTATGTTTACATGCATGTTAGGCATAATTTGACCTAAGTGATAGTCTACAATACCCTATTGAGTCATATTTTATTATCGATGCATATACTTAAAAATGTGACATTTGACATGATGAAATATTTGTACGATTTGATTGAAATGGTAAATGTCATGTTGCATCGTACATGAGACCACGATAGTCCTTAAAGCATTCACATGACATATGAAATACCTACTGCCATGAAAGCATAAAAAACACTTGCATGGAACATGCCTTTTAAGTTGTCATGAAAGCATGAAAAAGGCTTGATGATTCTTATCAAGAATAAATATTGCTGCAAGATACTCGATGATGTCGATCTATTAATTAAATTGTATGATCTTGAAATCGTGATGTATGACCACACATAAGTTAACATTAAAAAAGTAGCAATTGACACTATAAGGGTCAATTGACCTTTGCGCATCCATTGGTGGTTAACACGATAACGTCTCACTTCAAAGACGGGTATGCTATGGCATATAAGATTGAGTGTGCCTTGTGTATATACCTAGTCCATTAGAAGGTTCGATGAGTATACAAACACACAACTCTGGACGCTTGTGACGTTCCTATGGGGGTCACTTGGCCACTGGTACAAAGGCCATCTAGGGTAGGCTATTCTACCTAAATGACTAAAACAAAATTGGATGCTAGTACCGCCTCATATAGCATAGTAGTTGCATGTCTGACGTGTATGTGCGCATAGTTAGCTAAATTGCATAAACAGATGATCCACTTGGCTTGTAGAACTCATCCCTTCTATTTATTAGATGCAGGTACCCATTAATGGGACTAGAGACTCATAAAGAGTGCCTATGTTATTGTCTTTCTTTTTTTTTGGGTAAGTGGCAAATGTAACCATGAAACATTATTAACATAGTGTTCAAGTGCCCTGATGAAAGGGTTAATGTACTTGATGAGCCCACTTAGATTGAACAAACTTTTGGAAATTTAATTTATAACTATGAGCTTATGAAAATGTTTTGTTGCATGATTATGCTCCACCTATGATAGAAAAAGGATTTTGAAACTTGTTACAAAGTGCATTAAAGTAGATGATGATAAACCAAAAAAGATGAAGGAGAAGAGAACGAAAAAGGTAACACCTCCTCTTTAAGATGCCTGATGCCCAACACCTTACGAATGGTTCTTAAAAAGAAAATGTTTTTCTGCTGCAGAAAAAAGGTCCCCAAATGATGCAAACAAGTGTTTTCAAGCTCTAAATGTTTTTGGACTTAAAAAACCGGATTATGAAAAAAGGAATTAGCCTATAAATAAAAGTGATTGTTTTTTTTTTTTAAAAAAGGGAATTAGAAAGGGGGTTCACATCAAGATTGCCAAATTCCACTAATAAAACCTCTATATATGTTGTCCATTCTAGTTTCTTGGACAAGCATAACATCTAGCATACATCCTCCCAAAAAACTTTATTGAGTGTCTGACACTTAAATGCTTAACCCCCACCCCTAACATTCAAAGACCGAATTAACTTGATATAAAGCAAAACTCAACTGAGCCATTATAGCAGCCTATGGAAGAAAGTTCCATTGGGAATCTACCCTAGCCATGCCATCCTGGTTCTTAGCATTTAACCTTTGATGGTACTTATGCCCTCAAATGAGATTGTAACATGGAAATGAAGGAGTATTAGGATCATCTAGAATAATGGCATGAAAGGATTTGGTTGTAATTTTCCCAAAGAATCCCAAGGCCAAAAGGTCATCCCCAAAAAGGAGACAACCCTCAATTGGACTAAGTAGTGGAGAATCCACCTCCACTTTCTCCTACAAAAGAAATTCCTACCTATGAGCAAGTCTAGCCCCTCCTAGACTTCTCCCCTAGGATTAGTGCTTCTTCAAAATGTTGTATGATATGAGTTTATTATGAAATGAAGCACACTAGTTAAAGTTTGAATAGGTTCTGAAAAGTCTCACTTCCACACCATAAGTCCCTTCAAAATCATATAAACTTTTTATCCCCAACTTCAAGTCTAATCAACCGTAAACGGGTCGGGTAGTAGACAAAGGATATACATTTCTAAGGGCTCCCATAAGTGATCCTGTTCACATGGAAATCTCCAAACCCATTTAACAACCAATGCTTTCATCCTATGAACAATATTTCCAACATCCAATTCTCCAAGTTCAACTTTCCTCTACACAATAATCCAATCCATGAGGTGGGATCTCTTCATCACATCATCATTTTTTTTTTCCATAAAAATCCGTCATATGGTTCTCAATTCAACTTGTCACCTACATAATAACCTTGAAGACTAACAAATAGTGTAGGAACCACAAAGTGCATCCAAAACAAATTTGATCAAGGTAAGTCCTCCACATGTGGATAGAAAGCTCTTCTTCCACCCATTGAGTTTCCTTGACACCTTAGAGATCATAAGCTCCTAAAAATTGAGCTTAATAGGATCACCTTTAAAGGTGTACTCAACTATTTCATTTGCCAGCAACAAATAAATCATCCAACTTGCTTTGCCATATCATCCACCATTCTTGTTGTTCAAATCAACCACCTACTTAAGCTTCATCATGTTAATAAAGAAAACCTTTTACAACCTAGGAATCATTCATGATATTGTTCTCATTTTTACCCAAAGGGATCATCAACAAACAGAAGGCAAGTTACCTACCCATTCTCACCCCTAACCACAAATGCCTTGATCAAGTTTACTTCCTGCAACCTATTTAACATTCTTCCCAATACGTTTGCCATCAAAGTAAATAGACAAGCAGAAAATAGAGTGTGAGATTAATCTCAAGCATTCATAAATCCTTGTCCTCCTCAGTTCCTGAGACTAATGGGTCCAAAACATGCCACCTTTCAAGATACAGTCTTCTTGCTATTATACATCCATACATTTTAAATGAACATCCATTCACCATCCATGGGTGGAAGAACTCCTTCAAAATTTGGACGAGGCCACCCTTATCCACATCCCAACAACTTTGATAAAATGACAGCCAAGTCATTGAGTCCTGAGCCTTTGACCTTTCACAATCAAACACAACATGCATTCTTCTTCATTAATAGGCAGTTGCTACTCCACACTGTTCGACTCACTAATTGGACTCCACTGAAGTCCTTCCACTCCCCAAGCACAAGATTGAATTTTATCTATATGCCTATTATAGGTTTTGCCACAAACTAATGTTAAAATATGTGAAAAACCATCACCTTTCAAGTAAAAATGCCAATCAAATAAATCATAATAATGTGATTAAGATTGAGAACTTCAACCAAGTGGCATGATGTTAAGAGTTCTAGATTTCATTGCCAAAAGAATAGTTCCTAATTGGGGAATAAAAAGCAAATAATAATATACCAGCCATCCATTATGGGAAACAACCATGAGTTTCAAGTAAAAATGCTGATAAAATAAATGATATTGATGTGACCAAGAGTGAAATCGACCACGTGGCATAATGTCGGAATCATATATCTCATTAGCAAGAGGACAATTTGTAATTGGGAATAGTAGGCAAATAATAATATACCTGCCATCCATTATCTAGAAAGAGTTTCTCCTTTGCTAGCAAAGTCGGCGTAGCATGTATACCTAAAAGGGCACAACCTCGACTCTACAAAAAATAAATAAATAAATAAATAAACAAATAAGTATATAAATGATCACCAATATTATAGGAAATTATGAACTTAACGAATATTTTTACATAGAGAACCTCCAACATTTATTCAAATGTTCAAACCATAAAAAGCAAAAACTTTTTTATTTTATAATAAACACATTATGAATTAAACACAAAAAAGAAATACAGAATTCCAACAAACATTGAATAAAAGGTTAAAGTGATTCACAAACTACAAAAAGAAATCTTTTTAAGCATTTTCACTTTCTTCATGAAAACCTACAAAATAAAAGAAATTATTTATTAAGGATGATTCTCAAGGAAAATAATATATCATATTCTGGTTAAATCTTTTTCTTTTCTTCATTTTTCCTCATCTTTTTTTTTTTTTTTTTTTTTGACAATAAACAAAAATGAATTGCTACGTTTAATTTCTAAACAAATATGCACATTCAGAACATGGTTCAAAATCAAGCAACCAAGCTATATGGAATAGGGCTCCAACCCCATAACCATTCCCCATTTGATACCTCTAGTGAGCCAAGA
>JAJIYU010010806.1:0-15826 GCA_030144865.1 Tinospora cordifolia
TAATTGAGTTTGTGAATTTCAGTTATTTCTTATACTATTGCCTTATTAAATTCTTAATTTTAAGTTATGTGCGGTTAAATACGATCAAGGCATGAAATGACTGAAATAGAAGGTCAAGTGTGCGTCGCTTGTAATGTAACACTGGCCGAGCCCGCCGTTTGGTTTAGTCCACTGTCAAGAAAAATGGTGGACGCGTCCAATGCTTAATGATACGGGGGTTGGGGTGTTACATAAACTAATGACATGTAAAGAACACCCATAATGACCCTCATGTTTACTGTGACAGTACGTGGTTCTTAATCTCAACATCTTTCTTTAACTCTCATACTCATGAATCATAATAAAATAATTTCAGCATGTTTAACATATAAACATTCAAAGCATGAAAACAAATGCATAGTATGCATCATACTTTAAAATAACCCTAAACATGCATAATCTAAGCATGACATGGTTTCATGATCAACTAACGTGACATACATGCAAATCTGAATTTTAAACCATGTTCTTCAAACCTAACTATGCATACTAAACTGGAATCAAGTATACGTGAACATGGTATTAAACTAAACAAGTAAAATAAAGGTTTGAGAAATCACTTCCACCTTAAGTTGAAGATTATTGAAATTTTGATAGAGTTTCCCTTCTTCAACACATCTAGCACTCAAAACAACTCAAGAACACTCAATTAAACACCAAAGCATTCAAGAACCCTTCAAGATCGCTCAAGGACAAAAGGGTTGACAAGAAGAGTTATAGAGAAAATCAAGAGGAACTAGTATGCTCTTGTTTTGGAACAAAAAAGAATGAGTGCATTAGGGGAGTTTATATAGATTTTCCAAGCACAACGAGGGCATGCTTTGGGCATCTTGGGCAGCACACAAAGAACATCTTTCCATAAACCAAGAGAGGATGACTTGCATTGAAGATCTTTCCCTTTACCTTATGTGAGCACGGTTTGGCATGCTTTGGGGATTAGGGTTTCCTATTAATAATATATGATTCTCATTCGGTTTCCTAATTACATACGTTCATAAAAAGGTTTTGGAAGCCTTCTAATTTGATTTGGGACACCCACAATGGTGGGATTTCGTGAGCAAGAATCTTCCCTAGTTAATTCCTTTGTTGGGGCACCAAGTTAATAGAGCATAAGGAAATCTTTCTTTCTTTCATTCCTCTCTTTCTGATGCCAATTTAGGTGGAATATTATGTGCAAATGATCTTCATTAGCTGATTTCCTTTCTATTGTTGGATGCCAAGTGAAATCAGCAAGTTTCCTTTCTATTTAAGAGTGTTCATCAAGTAAGGGTGAGTTAGACAATATGTTAGATCCATTTTTGGCGCCATGGGGAACAAGAGGAAACTTTCTATTCTTTTTTGTCCTCTCTGGTACGCACAAGAGAGGGTTGATTAGGGTATGATTTAGATTGATTTAGTTTCTATTTGTGAAACTTTCCCTTTGGTTTGCATGGATATGAGGGTGGCGACTAGGTTTTGCACACAGGTCATGTGGGGGTAAGGTGTACCATATTATGGTTGGTTGCACACATGATCACAATTTTGAACATCTAATTTGGGTCATTTGGGACGTCATATGTGTGCTAAGACTATAACACTCCAACCCCCAAGAGATAAGTTTAAGCTCAACCACAAGGCAGGTTGGGTCCAATGTTATATTTACAAGAACATAAGTTGTATCACATTTCATTATCTCAAACCTTGTTACTTTTCAATGAACACACAACCCAAATAATTTCACTTTAATTTAATAAGACTATTACAAGAGAGATAAAAGAAAATTTTTAATCTTTATTTATTGAATAAAATAAAGGGATACATGCTTGAAATTCAAATAATAAGAAGGGAGTATAAGAAAAATTTTAATCTTTATTTATTGAATAAAATAAAGGGATACATGCTTGAAATTTAAATAATAAGAAGGGAGTATATAACGCAAAAATAAAATTTAGCGGAAGCCTTAATAAATCAAAAGTGGGCAACATGCCCTTACGTTAGAAAAATATTCTAATCATCCATGGTTTTCATATTTAATTCCCTAAAAAATATTAAAGAGAGGGTGAACACATAGCCCAGTAGATCATTCATCAAACTACTAATTTATTAATTTAAATCAAAAGTACATCCAATTTCAATCACTTACAAATAATAAGTGTTTTAAACAATATCTTGTCAGAGTTGTATATTTGACCAAAAGGGGTTTCAAACCCTTGATGTTCTTCATTGAAATACTCCTATTTTCGGATGGAATGACAAATAATATTGTCACATTCCATTGGAAATAAGGATCACATGTCCACACTTCAAGTATTTTAAAACATAAACACATGCAAAACTAAAATTAAAGTATGATCAAACATGCTAAAAACTAGAATCCTAACAAGCATGAATATGCTAAAAATTTGAAAGAGTAGGGTAGGAGTTCAAGAAATCCCCTCCACCTTAATCCAATTTTCTTTGTAGAATCTGGCAGAGGTTCCCCTTATCCACCACTTTCAAAACTTCAAGAACTTCTAATCACCAACCAAACTACTTTAACAACTCTCTAAAATATTGAAATAAGAACTTCTCACATAAGAAATAAAAGAGAGGGAGAGAGGTGCCAAGGAGAGGGCAAGAACAAGCAAAGAGGGAAGTGTCAACTCTTTGCTTTGGGATGAGATGAATGTGAGCAAGAGGGGGTATTTATAGATGTTCATGAGCACTTAGGAGATGTCTAGGGCAGCTTGGGCAACTCACAAAGTTGGGCAACTTTCCAAACCAAGGTGGATGGCTAGGCTTGAATAGGATAAGTGTACTTATGGGCCCACTTAAGCTTATGAAATTCTCATGAGCTAATATTTGATTATCTAGCATATTTTTTTAATTAATATTAGGGAATATTTTCAGACTTGGAATCATGCTAATCTTAGTTAGGACGTCCTCCTTTAGATAGGATCTTGCACATAAAACTTTCTTGTTTGGATCCTTTGCTTGCTCATCACACCAACACATAAAATGCTTGCTATTTCTCTATTCTTGGGCATCAAGCAAGGGGAGTATGCAATCAAACTTGAAGGGACACTATATTATAATAATATGCAAATCTAAGTTCAAGGAAACTCATTACATAATTCAAACTCCAAGTATGGTGCACCCTTTAGTGTACACTCATGAGTTGGCACCAAAAGGGGAGAAAAGGAAGTTTTCATTTTGGTTTTCTTGTTTTATGTGCATGGGACAGCTAGGGTTTTTGGGTCATGTTTCATATTTCAAACCCTTCTAATTTGGTTGGTTCACATGTGTGCACACATACATCTATGGGCCGAATTTGCATAAATGGGGTATGGTGCACATGATCACTTGTATTCCACCCATGTGCCTTGCACATGTTAGGGATGGCCATAACTCCATGGGTTCACAAAAATTAAATAAAAATTAATTGCTCCCTATTTACATGGAATTATGATTTATAACCTTTAGTTTTGGAATTATACAAACCTAATGCACATTTTAAGGTATGGTTTGGTCCGAGGTGATCTTCCCTCAAAAACTTTCCTTTTTTAAGACCCACTGAGGTCACTAGACAAATGCAAATCAAAATCTTGGCCAATTGTTTTGATTTTTGGATATTTCATTCAATTTTTTAGTTCATGTCATTCCGTTTCGTTTCAGGTCATTTCGATCCCTTGAAGTACCCCAAATGCGAATTTATTTCTAATTTGGACCCCTAGAAGGGTGTTTGGCAAATGAAAATCCTAAACTTGACCAAATGTTCTAATTTTTGGATATGTTGTCCCATTAGTTAGTTTATGTCACCTTACTTCATTTCAATTTGTTTTGGGTCCTAAGGGGCACTAAATGAGAGTTTTGGAACCTGTCAAATTTAGCCCTAAAATGAGCTCGGTTTCATTTTGCAACCAAATTTCAATGAATAAATGATAAATTTCATTTAATTGAGTACAAAGAATTTAGGATATTACAGATTTGGATAGGCTGTGGGTGTACAAGATTATGGCATTCCACCCATGTGACTTGCACATGCTTTAGAGGTGTATGCTTATGTCATGCTAACATTATCACTATTTATGGGTCCACAAAAATTTAACAAAAATTAATATCTCATTATTAACAAAGAATTATCATCTTTATACTATAGTTTTGGAATCACATGAAAAAAAAATTAAAATTTCAATATATAGTTTGGCCAAATTGGTTTTCATTTACTATTCTTATTTAGAACCCATTGAAGACACTATCAAATGAAAATCCAAATCTAGGCCAATTATCCTGATTTTTGGATATGTTGTTTATTTTGTTTGTTCATATCATTCCATTTCATTTTAGGTTATTTTGATTCCTAAAGTACCATAAATGCCAATTCTTTCTAATTTGGACCCCCTGAAAGACGTTTGGCAAATGAAAACCCTAATCTTGACCAATTGTTCTAATTTTTAGATATGTTGTCCAATCAATTGGTTTATGTCACCTTACTTCGTTTCAGGTTGTTTTGGATCCCTAAGGGTTACCAAATGAGACTTTTGGAAACCTGCCAAATTTGGCCCTGAAATGAACCTTTGGTTTCATTTTGCACCCAATTTCGCTGAATTGATCTTGAATTTCATTTAATTAATAGAGAGTTTTCAAGTTATTACAAAGACTAAGGTGTATATGATCATTGCTGGCATACATCCTTTCCTTTGAACGGCTAAGGTTTGCTTGTAGCACACACATTATATTTTTAGAAACTCCTAATTGTGGCACACACACACACAAGGGTTGGTTTAGGGTTTTTGCCTCATGGGATGTTTTTGAGTGTATGGAGCATGGTGTATATTATCATGGCATCAATACTCATGTGACTTGCACATGCTAGGGTTTTCTCATACATTTTTTGGGTCCACATGAATTTAATAAAAGTTCATGTCTTCATTTGGCTAGGGTTTTTGCACTTTTGGATTAACATGAATTTAATAAAAATTTATATCTTTTATTGGCTAGGTTTTTCTCCCATTTTCTTTCCTAATTTAGATTCCCTTGATGCATACCAAATAAATGATCTCTTAGTTGTGCAAATGAAATGAATTTTGGGTGACTAGGGCATTCGAGGCGTTCACTTCATTTCACTTCAATTTTTTTTTAATTTCACTCCCCTGAGAGGTTTTTCAACAAATTTAAGTTTGATAATTGATTCTAGAAATGAGTTGGACTTCATTTATCATTACATTTCATTTAGTACAAACTTTCAGGCTATGACAAACTACCCTCTTTCAAAAAATATTTCATCCTCAAAATTTATACATATTCAGGGGTTTCTATCGTACTTGGTCTTCATTTCGCTTTCCAACTCCCAAGTAGCTACTTCCACTCCACAATGCTTCCATAGTACCTTAACTAAGAGATATCCTTACTTCTCAAGTTTTGTACCTTGTGATTAAGGATTCTAACTGTTGCTTCCTTGTACGTAGCATCATCTTGGATGTTAATGTCTTCCCAGTAGATAATGTGAGAGAAATCTAATTCATATTTTCTCAGCATTGACATGTGGAACACATTGTGAGCTGAAGCTATCTGGTTTGGTAGATCCAACTCATAAGCACATTCCCGAATTCTTCTAAGTATTTCAAAGGGTCCAACAAATCTCAGTGATAACTTTCCCTTAAATTTGAACCTCTTGGCACCTTTCTGAAAACAAATTCTTAGAAATATTTTATCACCCACTTGAAACTCTAGGGGTCTCCTTCTCTTGTCAGCATAACTCTTTTGACGACTCTGAGCTGTAGCCAATCATTTCTGTATTAGTGTGACTTGGTTATTCATTTCTTCCACTAAGTCTGGCCTAGTAAATGCATGATCTTCAAGTTCAACCCAACAACTTGGTGATATGTAGGGTTTTCCATAAAGAACTTCATATGGAGCCAACTTAATACTTGCCTGATAACTATTATTACAGACAAACTCTATTGAGTGTAGGTACTTGCTCTAGTTCCCTTTAAATTCAAAGACAAAAGACCTTAACATATCCTCTATGGTCTGGATAACTCTCTCAAATTGCCCATCTGTCTAAGGGTGAAATGCAATGGTCATGATGAGTTTGGTGACCAACTCCTTTTGTAGACTCTGCCAGAACTTAGAAGTGAAACGAAGGTCTCTGTCAAATATAATCATCTTAGGCACACTATGAAGTCTTACGATTTTCTTTACATACAATTCTCTCATCTTACAACATGGTTTATGGATCTGATTGGCAAGAAATAAGCCACTTTAGTGAGACGATCCACAATCACCCAAACAATGTCTTTTCCTTTACGGTCTTTGGACAAACTACTTACAAAGTCCATGAAGATGTTATCCCACTTCCATTTAGGGATAGGTAGCAGTTGCAACATTTTAGAGGTTTTACGATATTCTACCTTCACTTGTTGACAAGTTAAGCACTTAGAGACATGCTTAGCCATGTCTCTTTTTATTCCTTTCCACCAATAAGTCTTTCTGAGGTTTTGGTACATCTTATGTCCGCCTGCATGTATCATATACTTGGTCTGATGAACCTCATCCAGTATGGTCAGCTTACTCCATCCATTCTAAGGTATACAGATCCTTTTCCCGATCATTAGGATATTCTCAGCATCTAATCTAAAGTCAGCATGATTTCCTTGTGTAACTCCTTCAATTAAACTAGTGAACCATTTGTCTTGCCTTTGCTCATCCCTAATCTGGTGCAAAAGATCTTGTTGGAAAGACATGGTGTAGCAATAGGCTTGTTTTTATTAGAGTCACACTCAGCCTAAAGTCTTCAATCAACTGGTACATCTTGCCCTTTTCTTCCTCCTGTTTGTTGAACTTTCTACTTAAGGCATCAACCACCACATTGGCCTTCTCAAGATGATAATGTACTTGGAAATCATAGTCTTTCAAGAACACCATTGTAATACCCTAAAAATGTTGTATTTAATTAAATGAAATTAAAGTTCAATTCATTGAAATTGGGTGCCAAATGAAACCAAGCTCATTTT
The DNA here is from genome assembly GCA_030144865.1 of Tinospora cordifolia. Lineage (NCBI taxonomy): Eukaryota > Viridiplantae > Streptophyta > Magnoliopsida > Ranunculales > Menispermaceae > Tinospora > Tinospora cordifolia. The sequence continues at coordinate 7,014 of JAJIYU010010806.1, forward strand.
AGGGATAAATTCAGCAGGTTTTCGATAGTCACATTTGGTGAGCTTTAGGGACCCAAAACAACTTGAAATAACGAAAGTTGACATGAACCAACTAATTGGACAACATATCCAAAAATTACAACAATTGGTTGAGGTTGGGGTTTACATTTGCCAAACGCTATTCAATGGATCAAAATTAGAAAGAATCATCATTTGGGGTACTTCGAGGGATCGAAATGACCCAAAACAGAACAAAATGACATGAACTAACAAAATGAATGAAATATCCAAAACTCAAAACAATTGGCCAACATTTGAATTTTTATTTGCCTAGTAACCTCAGTGGGTTTTAAGTAAGGAAAGCTTTTGAAGGCAAATCACCTAGGGCCAAACCATACCTCAAAATGTGCATTAGGTTCATGTGATTCTAAAACTATATGATATAAATCATAATTACATGTAAATAGGGAGATGTTAATTTTTATTTGATTTTTGTAAACTCATGAAGTCATGGCCAACCCCACCTGATTGTGTACACCCACACCTACTTAAGCCAAAATCGACCCAACCACATACAAGTATGTGTGCACATATGTGAGCATGGATTATTCTCGGACCACGCAATAGAATCTGATTCTCGATCTCAGCCGTTGATGATCCTCGATCACAGTGTTCGTTCGAGATTCGATTCTGGCGGGTGAGATCTGGACCGTTGATGATCCTTGAGTGCGTCAACAATCGCGATCAGCCCAACACGAATTCCATCTGCACCGTCCGATTTGCCTCGATGGATGTACTCGTTCGCGATCAACCCAGCACGCCTCAATCCAGACCGTCGATGATCCTCGATCACCGTGTGCACTCCGATTTCGTGATCACCGAAACTCTCTTTTCCCGTTTGATTGTCCTCGAGTCACGTATTTTTGATCTCTGGCCGTTCGATCGGATTAATCTGGTGCTCCCAGGCGTACGTGCGTTGCTGATCTTGGCCGTTGGATCGTGATATCAGATTGAGATCTATGGTTTACATCATTGAGTTTATTTTTTTGATTTTTCAGCCTAATTCCTTGTTTTCTCTTTCGATTTTTGCGAAATCTTGATCCTGATTGACTTCTAATCATGTTTTCGTCAAAAATTGCACATATCCTTGTATTTTTTACCATAATGTCCTATTTTATGCATTATAATTATATTTTTTCTTCCAAAAATCCCATAAATTGATTTTTGATCCTCATTTGGGTAACTAGGACATGCCAAAATCCTCATTCATCAATTCTGTATAATATTCTAAGTAAAATTTCAAATTTCCTATGAATTTTTCGAGATGTTACATGGAGGAAGCCTAGACTCGAAGAATGATGGTCCATGTGTGATGAATGATCGATAACTCTGGCAGAACAGGTTTCTCTATGCTCGCTAGTATGGAATGGTGGAGTATAGCGGGCTTGAAAACCTTAGTTATCAAGCAATTTGTGAAATTGTTTGGGTGCGACTCTGTTTTGGGTAAAAGACTAAGTGGAAGGGGTAGAGTGGTATGAAACACTTGAACTTGAAAGCTTAAATGGAAGCTTGGAACCTTACTATGCTAGCTTCATTATATGATTGTATGATATGCATGCTTTACTGTTTATTTGCTTTGAGACCAAATACTGTACCCATGCATGAAAAGAACCTAGAAGAAAAACTTTTAAGCCACTAAATTGATTTAAAAACTTTTAGGCTACTGAATGGATCGAGAACATAGAAATTGAATCTAGAACAACGATAGTATAAACGTTTGATGAAACAAATAATGACGGGTTCAAAAAGGGTGGCAATGGTCACACATCATTTCAAGAAATGGGCCAAAAGTTGGTGGCATATGAGGATGATTGACCTCGACACAGACGTTGAGAAGATGAACTAGCAAGAATTCAAGGAAATTTCTATGACAAGTTCTTCTCGGAGGCTACCCCTAAAAAACCTAGAGGTAGACTTTGTAAACTCAATCAAAGAAATCTCATCTTGACTCTATACGAGAGGAAATTTACTGAGCTAGCGAAGTTGTAATACCATGAATTTTCTATATTCAATTAAATGAAATTTATCATCAAATCAGTGCAATTGGGTGCAAAATGAAACTAGGCTCATTTCAGGGCTAAATTTAGCAAGTTTCAAAACTCGCATTTAGTGACCTTTAAGGACCCAAATCAACTTGAAATGAAGTAAGGTGACATGAACCAACTAATTGGACAACATATTCAAAAATTAGAACAATTGGTCAACGTTAGGGTTTTCATTTGTCAAACGCCCTTCAAGGGGTCCAAATTAAAAATAATTGTCATTTATGGTACTTTGGGGAATCAAAATGACCCAAAACGAAACAAGATGATAGGAATTAACTAAATAAACATCATATCCAAAAATTAAAACAATTGGCCAAGATTTGGGTTTTCATTTCATAGTGCCTTCAGTGGATTCTAAATAAGGAAAGTAAATTGAAACCAATTCGGCCAAACCATATATCGAAATTTTTAATTTTTTCATGTGATTTCAAAACTATAGGTTACAAGACATAATTCTATGTGAATAATAAGATATTAATTTTTTTCAAATTTTTGTGAACCCATGAGTGGTAAGGTCATCATGACATAAACATACACCCTAACATGTAAGTCACATGGGTGAAACATCATGATCGAGTGTACCCTCACCCTACCCAAAACTCCATGAGATGTTCCTTCATTTGAATCTATGTAAAATGATCCTATGTACCATTTAAATGATTTAGTGTACTCACGTATATGGGGCATCACCCATGATTAGGAATCAAGACAAAACGATCCCATGTACCAAAGAAAACGATCAAGTGTGCACCCACATAACCAAAAAACATCCCAACCATGCACATGTGAGTGTGGGCACATGTGAGCAACCAAATTAGAATTGTTAAATGTCTAATTAGAGACAAACCCTAGCCGTCCCTTGCTGTCCACACAATCAAAATTAGAAGGTTCCAAAATTAGAAACTTTCCTTCTCTTTTGGCATCAACTCAAGGGAACAGACCATGTGGTGCACCAGCCCTCATGTAAGTTTGATTAGAATATTTCCAGGAGCCAACACTGGATTCCTAAGGCCATGATCTAGTGTCCTCTCAAGGCTGATAAGATACTCCCCATTCTTGGCGTCCAAGAATAGAAAATAGGAAAGTTTTCCATATGAGTTGTGTGATGAACAAGCTATGAATCCAAATAAGAATATTATATGAGCATGATTTGATCTACCTTGGAACATCCCATAGTGATATTAGCATTATTCTAAGTCTGAAAATATTCCTTGATATTAATTAAGAAATTTAATAAAGAACCAAATCATGGCTCATAAGAAAATTGGCAAGTTTAGTGATCCTCGTGCAAACTTGCCATATTTCTCTTTTGGTGTTTGAAAACTTGCTCAAAAGTTGGAAGCTGCCCAAGAACTACGCAAGGACGTCCCATATGCTCATGAGCTCCTATATAAACCCCCATAAGTTGCTCACAAGCACTCATTCCAAGAACAAGAGAGATCCCTCACAATAGTGCTCTCAAACTTCTTCTTCTTCTTCTTTTCTTTTCGTTTTCTTTTTGTGCAAAGGTGAGAGGCTTTTAGTTCTAGCATTTAGAAGCTAGTAGAGAGTTGTTTTATTAGTGTTTGAAAGTATTAAAGACATTGGGAGCTTTGCTAGACTTTTGGAAAAATACATCTCAAGGTGGAATTGATTTCTAGAGCATCATCCCTTTTTCTTATTTGAATTACTAGCATGTTCATCGTTTGTATGGCTTTAGAAATCACAATATATTTCAGTTTCAGATTTGATCCTTGTTCAAATTTATGCATTCATAATATTCATGCCATGTTTAGTATCATGCTTTGGCTTTATTTCAAAGCATGATGCATGATTATGGTTGTTTCATGATTTGATTTTTAGATTGTTCATATTCTGAATTTTATTTATCTTAGTTTCATGTTCTAAAATTTATTTGATGATTCAAGGATATAAGATTTAACAAAAGAAGATGGTGAAAATAACCACGTACCATCATAGCAAACATGTGGGTTGCTATGGATGATCTTTTCATATAATTAGTTCATATGGTTTTAAAACCAAAGTACTTGGTGGGTAAGGTCCCCTATGTTCCAAAAGTCCAATGAAATTGGCTAAGAAAAGCTATATTTCACTCCAAGGAGGTACTTTGTTAAGAACATCAAGGGCTTAAAAACCCTTTTGGTCTAAAGTTTCAACTTTAAACAAATGGACGCTTAAAATGCCTAATATATGCAAGTGTTTGAAATATGAATGTGTTATTGGTTTGAATTTAAAAAATGGTTGTTTGAAAAAGATCCATTAAGCTTTGTGCTCACCCCTTCCTCTCTTTTTTTTTCAGGAAGTTGATCATGCCACGAATTTTGGTTAAGAGACGTTTTTCTTAATATTTTTGGAAAGTTTCTATGTAGGCATGTTGCCAAGTTTTGATTCCGCCGAAATTGTTCTTAATTAAAAGTTATGTACGTTTTTCCTTTATGAATTAACAAAGACTAGTATTTCCTTTATCCCTTACAATGTGGCCTTATTCAATTAAAGTTGGATTATGTATTCTTAATTTGCATTGAGGCATGGATAATGGACATAGAAAGTCAACTGTGTGTCACTTGTAAAGTAACATGGACCCAACTCGCCAAATAGTTAAGTCCACTGTCAAAAAGAATAGTTTTTATGTCCAATACTCAAAGAATGTGGGGGTTGGGGTGTTACACAAGTTCTCTCAGGAATTGATTTGGGAGGAGAGGATGAAGGCTAATAGATTTACTCAGGGTCTCAAGATCGAGATCCACAAAGTGATTATAACTCTAAGCTTAAAAACATATAGGGATCCTAGAGCATGAACTCAACTTAAAACAAATGTTGAGAGGAAAGAACAAGAGGCCTAGTAACGAAATAGAGAACCTAGAGGCCTAGAAAAAGAATAAGGGTGGTGGGAAGGCACCACAGACCCAGAAACATGGGCAAAATAATGATGAACTAAAAGAAGAAACGAGGAAGTAGGGACTGTGCTATATGTGCAAGTAGAAGGGTCATGTAGCAAGAAACTGCCCAACTACTCCTGCTCAGGGTCATTAGAGAGTGGTTTTGTGAACGTTCGAAGTGACAAAAACATGGGGGAAACACTGTTGGATTTTTGGAAAACATCAAAAGCTAAGGTGGAAGTTGCCCTCTTAAACCTTTTTTCATATTTAAGCTATTAGCAGGTCCATTTCGATTGATTTGTTAAATGTTTAATATCATGCCTATTTTTATGTTCATTCATGTTAGTATTATGTTTAGGGATGAGTTCCAAGTTTTGGTGCATGATTTTAAATGATGAATGAGTTGTTTCATATGTTCTTAAATTCTGAAATTTATTTTTCAGTTTATTATATGATTTGAAATATTATTATTATTTCTTGAACATGAGATCTAAGATGAGAAAAATAGTGATACAAACCACATAACATCATAGTTGTTTGAGTAACACTATGGGTGTTTTCTTCTTATAATTAATCATGAGGTTTATAATACCTAAGTAATTGGTTGGTTGGTTAGAATCCCTAAGTCCAAAATCCAATGAAATAGACTAAGAAATGTCATATTTCACTCTATGGAGTCACTTAGTTGAGAAAATCTAGGATTGAAAAACTCTTTTGGTCTAAATTACAACCTACACAATCTAAATGCTTGAAATGCCCTAATTCTTGAAAGTGGTTGAAATATGTATGTGTTAATGTCTTGAATATGAGGATAGTTGTTTAAGATCCATTGAGCTTTGTGTTCACTTTTCCTTTAACATTTTTCAGGAATTTGAACTTACGAAGAAGAATGTGGGACGCCTCCCTTCTAATGTCCTTTTATCTTGAAATTTTCTATGTAGGGCATATTTGCCCACTTATGTCATTAATTCCACTGTAGACATTTTTATTTTTATGTACTCTTCTTTATGATTAAATAAAGAGTATGAATTTCCTTTTATCTATTATAGTGTAGCCTTGTACGTTTTTTTTAATTAAGGCATGGGATATTGGGATTAGAAAGTCAAGTGTCTATCACTTGTAAAGTAACACCGGCCCTGCCCACCAACTGGTTAAGTCCATTGTCTAAATGGGTAAGTTCATTGCCAAATGGTTAAGTCCACTTAAGAACACAGGGGTCGGGGTGTTACAGGAGTACATAACTGAATCTTTAAATAAAACTATTATAGCAGAATATTCAAAACTTGGGCTACATGTCCTTACATTCAAATATATAAACTTTCTAAAAATAAAGAGACTATCACTATTTTCAATGTCTTCATGCATGTTCAATTTCCCGAAACATAAGAGAAGAAGGGTGAGCACATAGGCCAGTAGATCTTTTTCAAACAATCAGTTTTCTAATTCAGACTAAAAATATATCCATAATTTATACATCTGTCTACATCAGGCGTTTCAAGAAACATTTCATGTATAGTTATGATTTAGACCAAAAGGGTTTTAAAGGCCAGTGATGTTCTTAACAAAATACCTCTTTAGAGTGAAAAAGGAATTTCTTAACCAATTTCATTGAACTTAGGGCCTAACCCATATTTCAAGTATTTTGGGACAGCATGTACCTTGAAAACTCAGTACCAAATGAAACAAAATTCAAGGTCTATTAGTGAAATTTGGGTGCAAAATAAAATCGAGCTCGTTTTAGGGCTAAATTTGGCAGGTTCTAAAACTCTCATTTAGTAAACTTTAAGAGTCCAAAATCACCTATAATGAAGCAAACTAACTTGAACTGGCCAATCGAACAACATATCCAAATATTAGCTCAATTGGTCAATATTAGGGCTTTCATTTTGCCAAATACCTTCGGAGGTTTAAATAAGGAAAAAAGTAGAATTTACAGTATTTCAAGGATTCAAAATGACTTGAAATTCCATGGGATGGCCACTACAAGAAATAGCACCTACAACAACGTGCAATGTTCGTTGTTATACCCATACGACAACGTTCATGGTGATGTTGTCAATCAGGGTGTTGTTAAACAACTGACTATTTTTAACAACGGTCACCAGCCTGTTGTTGTAAATCATTGTGTATCGATCTAAGGGTGAGGTTACAACAACATTTGCCCATTGTTAAATGAAGCAATCTTCAAAGACATATTCAACAATGGTTACTATGCATGTTGTTGTAGAAATGTTATAACAACAGGTGCACGTTGTGGAAACCCTAACCTTTAACAACGGTCACGAGCCTATTGTTGTAATTCTTTGTGTATTGGTCTAAAAACTGAGGTTACAATAACGTTCCCATGTTAAATGCTTTAATCTTTTAAGACATATTCGACAACGGTCATTGTCCCTATTGTTTTAGACATGTTATAATAATGGGCGAACGTTGTGGAAAACCTAAACTTTAAATCTTTCAACAACGGTTAGGTGGTTGTTGTTGTATGTCCATTACTGAACAACATGCTTGTGCCCATTGTTAAAGCTCCAGTACTTCAACAACAATCGTCTGCACGTTGTTATATAATGTATCTTACAACGAAAACTAAACATTGTCATATTTGTCATTTTTTTAATCGTAAAAATATTTTACTATAATATATATTGCATATATTTACCTGTATCTATAAATTCATAATATAAAATAAACATTATTAAACATTTGTCCTATTATTTCAAATGTATCATTTAGTTTATACAATCCATCAAACATATATACAATCCATCAAAAAGTATAATTATTACTTATAATAGTCTTATGTACTTCTTTAGCCAAGCAATTTTACTTCCAACAGCATCATTCAAGTAATAAATTTTTTATGTTGGTATATATAAATCAGCATCTTCATTCACTACCTTTACAACCCAAACTCTCCAACAATCAAAGCTTAGTGGGAGGCGATGAACTTTAGCTTTAGGATCTATAGAAGAAATCTTTTCCACTGTTACAACTTCTTTGTCTCTTTCATTTCCAAGATGTCAATTCAATAATTCGCATCTAGCATTCTCAGGAGGCAATTTTTCTTGGGTGGGCTTGCTACCCTTTTGTGACTACATAATACATAAACTAATTAAAGATAATATAAACATTATAAGAATAAAAGTTTATACTCAAAGTTAGGTTCAAAATATAGTTTACTTGTGGTGTTTGAGTTTTTGAATGTATCATATTCATGTCTTTTCCACTTGGGCTTTGAATGTCACACCCCGACCCCCGGATCGGACGTCATGTCTGTCAATCTGTGGCCCTGTCGTCGGGCATTGCGCAGCTCCAAGCTCGGCGCATGGTCCGCCGAGGCCCCGGGTGTGCGACAGATGTCGTCAGTCTATCTTTCTACCTCTATACACGAGGTTTAAATCATTTCTTTGATTTCAAATATTCATGTTTATCATGCTTCGCTAAGCAGTTAGTTTCAAATTAAGTTCACCGGATGTTCAAAATCATATTTATACTGGAAATCAAGATAATAATAGCGGAAGCACTTCTTTCAGATCAAATCTTTCAAAACTCATGAACACTGTATAACATTACCATATCTAAAATTCATCAAGTTATCAGTCAAGATAAAACAGTGTTCAAAACGGTAAAAGCAGTCCTGTGTTTACATATACAAAAATATGATACATGGCCCTCTGGCCCAAGTTCAAAATATACATCGTGAAAACTGTACAAAAACGGAGTGATAGTTAAACAAAAATATCACTCTCTCTCTCTCTCTCTATACATCCTCAGGTCTCCAGTCTGCATCCTCATTGAGCGCCGGGCTCATGAGTACCTGTAAAATATAAATGGGGTGAGCTCGAAAGCC
>JAJIYU010010807.1:0-15797 GCA_030144865.1 Tinospora cordifolia
TTCAAATAGAGAAGCATATATTTACCCAACAATTCTATATGTCTAATATTAATCAATGCATATCCCTTTATACTTCTATGCTAACTAATTAATTGCATATCAATGACAAATGTATATGTATATATATAAATATATACATATATGTGCTAATAAAATATGTTTAAAACTCAAATTTTGGTTATTACGTTACTAAAATTTCAGGTATTACACCACCTGCCCTACTATGAAATAAAGAGATTTTTGAATAAATAATCTCCCACATGAGCTGATAATTTAATTTTCTAAAATGTGAAAAATGAGGGGGTGAGCTGAAAAACCAAGTAAATTATTCCATCTATTTAATCCATTATTCCAACCAAATAATACAAGCATATCAAACACTTTTAGGAATTAAATCGAGTCAAATAATATATTATTTTAGTCATAATTTAAACCGAACGGGGATAACCTCTGTGTTCCAAATCTATAGAGAGAGATCAATTCTAAAACTCAAGCTCATCTCTAATGGGATCATTTCTGAAACCCGTTCCATTCTGGTGTTAGTCTTGACAGCCAATTCCAATTCTACATGGAACACAGAAAGTCCCCCGTACTGGTACATGGTTGAAATCTTATTTAATCTTATTTTTGTGTATAGGAGCAATAATAAATAAATACTTCAACGGTAATTAAATAACATTCACATTCACGAAAACATTGACTTTCAATTTCTGATGTAGAAGTTTGTACAAGACGCAACTACAGAGCATACTCTCTTGGTCATAAACATCATAATACATGATAAATAATAACTCTAACAGTATAACATTCATATTGACTTTCAATTTCTGATGTAGAAGATCGTACAGGACGCTACTACAGAGCATACTCTCTTGGTCAAAGCAGTATAACAATTGAATATCATAAATAAAAAGAACAAGAATAAATTTAAACTAATAAAACAAGCAAACATTATTTAAATCAAAATAATAAATTAAAAGAAAGGAAAAAACTTTACCTCAAGATTGTTTCCTAAAATTTTGTAGTACTTTATTGCCACTACTTCACAAGCTATTTAGAATAACTCAAAAAATAAGAAAGAGAACTAAGGTTGCCAAGAAGGAGGCAGAAAGAGAGCAAGAGAAATTTCAACTCTTGCTTTAGGATGAATGAAATGATAGAGTAGAGGGATTTATATGGAGTCTCTAGGGGTTATATTCGTCATTTTTCACCTTCCAAATCAGGAGAATTTTCATTTTTGTTTGCTTTGGGTGGTTAGATGATTAGGGTTTTCGTTTTAGAGTTTTTGGCCTTTTTTTCATCTAAATCGATGGTTAAAAATCATTTTCTCGCTAAAGATCAATGGCTAAGAAATTTTCAAAATTTTTTTTATATATAACGGGGGTGGGGGGCGCACAAATTCGCTATGCGCGAATTAGCACAGCGCCCCCTGTGCAGCCCATGCGCACCATATTTTTTTTAACTTATATATATATATATATAATATAAATTCTTTTTTTATTTACTTTCTTAATATGCATATTATTATATTACATATTACATATACTATATTACTATATTACTGTAAATTAATTTCATAATACTATAAATTACATATACTATATTCAATACTATATTACATGATTCATATTACATATTACTATAAATTACTATTTAATTATAAAAAATTAATACATATACCAATCAATAAAATTAATTAATCAATCACTATAAATTAATCCTATATATTAATATATATTACCATAAATTAATCCTATATATATTATATCACTTCATATATTTTTTTTCATATATTACTATAAATTAATTAATCCTATTATATGCTTAGTATAAATATATTAATACATATGTCAAACATAATTAATTAATGTATATGTATACATGCATGTAGTTCTATACCATTTAATTAATCAATTAATTTCATGAGTCTATCTTAATTAATTCAAAATAATATATAAAATGTCACATATATAAGCACAGAGTAATATATACATGTGTCTATGTCAATTAAATCTCATTCATATATACAAATAATTTGGGGTATTACATTATGGAAACTCTTCTCATCATAAAAATAATATCAGTCACCAGAAGTGGAAAAATAATGAGAAGAAAGAAGAAAAAGGAAAAAGAGTTTCAAAGAATTCTGAAAATGTATGCTACAAATGTGGTATGAAAGGACATTGGTCACGTACCTGTCGTACGTCCAAACATGTTGTTGATCTCTATCAAGCATCATTGAAAGAAAAGGAAAAAAATGTGGAGACAAATTTTATTTTTCAAAATGATGATATTGACCAAAGTCCTCTTAATATGACACATTTGGATGTAGCAGATTTTTTTGAAAACTCAGAAAGAATATGAATTTTTGAATTTTATTATTATTATGTGTATTACTTTTGTTTGTTAATTTTTAATGTGTGTTTTTTTGGTGTAATTTTCTCGCATTTATATATATAATAAAGTATTTCTTACGAATGTTTATTTTATTTTAATGAAGAAAATATGAATGTTCATGATCAAAATTTAGCAGGAATCAAGATCAAAGATGAAGATATTTGTCTTGTAGACAATGTTACGACACATACCATGCTTACAAATAAAAAATATTTTTCTTATTTGCTTATGCAAGAAGCTAAAGTTAGCACAATATCTGGTAGTGCAAAACTTATTGAAGGCTCCAGAAGAGCTAATTTATTGTTACCTAAAGGAACAAAGATTATTATAAATGATGTACTACTCTCTACTAAGTCTCAAAGAAATTTGTTAAGTTTCAAAGATATTCAAAAAAATGGATATCATATCGAGACAATTAATGAAAGAAATATTGAATACCTTCATATTACAAGTATGGTATCGAGTAAGAAACATGTATTAGAAAAATTACGCACTTTTTTTTCTGGTTTATACTACACGAATATTACAACAATTGAGATAAATGTTACAGTAAACCAAAAGTTTACTGATGTCAATGTTTTTAATATTTGGCATGGCCGACTAGGACATCTCGATTCTATAATGATGCAAAAAATCATTGAGAATTCACATAGACATTTACTTAAGAACCAGAAGATTCTTAACTATAGTGAATTCTTATGTGTTGCATGCTCTCAAGGAAAGCTTATTATTAGACCATCACCAACTAAGGTTGGAATTGAGTTTCTGCATTTCTGGAACATATACAAGGTGACATATGTGGGCCCATTCACCCATCGCGTAGACCATTTAGATATTTTATGGTTTTAATTGATGCATCTACAAGATGGTCACACGTGTCTTTATTATCAACTCGTAACCTGGCGATTACGAGATTGTTTGCTCAAATAATACGATTAAGAACTCAATTTTCAGACTATCCGATCAAGAAAATACGTTTTAATAATGCTAGTGCGTTTACACCCCAAGCTTTCAATGATTATTGCATGTCAGTTGGGATTATTGTTGAGCATCCTATTGCTTATGTTCATACACAAAATAGTTTAGCAGAATCATTTATTAAGTGCCTCCAATTAATAGCTAGACCATTGATTATGAGAGCAAAACTCCCTATTTCTGTATGGGGACATGCTATTTTACATGCAACAGCTCTTATAAGCATTAAGGCCAACAAATTATCATAAATTCTCCCCTTTGCAATTGACTTATGGTCAGGAGCCAAATATTTCCCATCTAAAAATTTTTGGATGCGCGGTATATGTTCCGATTGCTCCACCACAACGCACTAAGATGGGTCCTCAAAGGAGATTAGGTATATATGTTGGATATGATTCTCCATCGATAATTAAGTATCTTGAACCAGGGACTGGGGATATTTTTACAACACGGTTTGCTGACTGTCATTTTGATGAGACAACTTTTCCAACATTAGGGGAAGAGAATAAACAGCTAGAAAAAAAAGTAGATTGGAATGCTACATCATTATCTCAATTTGATCCTCGAACAAAGCAATGTGAACATGAAGTTTAAAGAATAATTCATTTGCAAAATATTACAAACAGATTACTAGATACATTCACTGACCTTAAAAGAGTGACTAAATCTCATAGTCCAACTGTCAATTCTCCAGCTCATATTGAAGTCATCGAAGGACAATTTGTTGCAAATGAATCAAAGACGCGCCTGAAGCGTGGTAGATCAATTGGCTCCAAAGATAAGAATCCTCGAAAAAGAAAAAGGAGCAACTAATAAGGATGTACAAATAGAGGAGGTAGATTAGGGGTGGCAATTCGTGTCATCGTGTCATAAATGAGTCATGTCGTAAATGAGTCATGTCATATATATTGTAAACGGGTTGTGTCATAAACGGGTCGTGTCATAAACGGGTCGTGTCATAAACGGGTCGTGTCGCAATCGTGTTTATAATCGTGTACCTGTATATGACCTATTTAACTTTTTATAATCAATTTTTTAAATAATTTTTTATAAAAATATTAATAAAAATATAAAATATATTAAAAATAAATTAAAATTTTAAAAAAATATATCTAAAAAAATAAATAAATAAATTATACTATCAACAAATTAATAAATATATTGATTTTAAATAAACTTATTTATAGTTTATCTCTTAACTTATGCATAATCGTGTTAAACGTGTCATTTTCGGGTTTATCGGGTTAACTTGTTTATGACCCGCATTTAGTTGTGTCTAATCGTGTTTGACCCGTTTGACCATTTATGCTAAACCCAAACCCGTTAACTTCGTGTCATGTTCGTATTGGGTTATCGTGTCGTGTCACAAATTGCCACCCCTAAGGTAGATATTCCTGAAGAGATCAGTGACATAACTAATAATGAAACCCCCAAAGAGGTACATATACCTGAAAATAATGAAGAAATCTCAATTAATTATATCACCACGGGGATGAGATGGAATCGAAAAGAAACGGTTGTTGATGATATCTTTGCATATAAAGTAGCGCTTCATGTTTTGAATGAAAGCGATGATCTTGAACCTAAATCTATTGAAGAATGTCGCAAAAGATATGATTGGCAAAAATGGAAAGACGCAATCCAAGCAAAGTTAGACTTACTTGCAAAACGAAATATTTTTGGACCTGTAGTCCAAACACCTGAAGGTATGACCCCTGTAGGGTATAAATGGGTTTTTGTGCAAAAAAGAAATGAGAATAATAAAGTCGTAAGATATAAAACGCGACTTGTTGCACAAAGTTTTACCCAAAGACCAAATATTGATTATGAGGAAACATATTCTCATGTGATCGATACAATTACATTTAGATATCTTATGAGTCTGACAGTCAAAGAAAAACTTGAAATGTGTCTAATGGATGTAGTAACAACCTACTTTTATGGATCTCTTGATAGTGATATTTATATGAAAATCCAGAAGGATTTCAGATGCATGCAGCATCTAACTCAAATTGTCGAAGAATTTATTCAATAAAGTTACACAGATCTTTGTATGAACTAAAGTAATCTGGACGAATGTGGTATAACAGTCTTAGTGAGTATTTGTCTAAAGAAGCTTATAAGAATGATCCAATTGGTCCATGTGTTTTCATCAAGAAAATTGGATCCACATTTGTTATAATTGTTGTATATGTTGATGATTTGAACATTATTAAAAGTCTTGAAGAACTTTTAAAAGTAGCAGATTATCTAAAGAAAGAATTTGAAGTGAAAGATCTTGGTAAAACTAAGTTTTGTCTCGGCTTGCAGATCGAACATTTATCAAGTGAAATTCATATTCATCAATCAACTTATCCAGAAAAGATCTTGAAACGATTCTACATGGATAAAGCTCATCCATTGAGTACTCCAATGGTTGTTCGTTCACGTGATGTGAATAAAGATCCTTTTGGACCTTGAGAAGATGACGAAGAACTACTTGGTCCTGAAGTATCATATCTCAGTGCCATTGGTGCATTAATGTATCTTGCTAACAATACAAGACCTGATATAACATTTTCTATAAATTTATTAGCAAGATATAGTTTTTCACCTACAAGAAGACATTAGAATGGAGTTAAACATGTATTCAAATACCTCCGAGGCACAATTGATCTGGGTTTATTTTATTCAAATGAATCTTGAGAGCAATTAATTGGTTATGCAGATGCAGGATATTTATCTGATCCACATAAAGCAAGATCCCGAATAGGCTATGTATTCACATATGACGATACTACTATATCTTGGAGGTCTACCAAACAAACATTAGTTGCTACATCATCAAATCATATTGAAATATTAGCAATTCATGAGGCAAGTCGAGAATGTGTTTGGTTAAGATCAATGATTCAACATATTGAAGGGACTTGTGGTTTATCTTCGAAAAATGATGCTGCAACAATATTATATGAAGATAATGCTGCTTGCATCGCGCAACTAAAAGGAGGATACATAAAAGGAGATAGAACAAAACATATTTCGCCAAAGTTCTTCTTCACACATGATCTTTAAATGAATGGTGAGATTGAAGTTTAACAAATTCATTCAAGTGACAATTTGGCAGATATGTTTACAAAAGCTTTACTGACTACATTATTTGAAAAGTTTGTTTATAACATTGGAATGCGTCGGCTTCGAGATTTTAAATGATATCATTAACAGGGAAAGAATAAATAGGACTTATTGATTAGTGCATTGTACTCTTTTTCCCTTAGCTAAGGTTTTGTCCCACTGGGTTTTCCTTGCAAGGTTTTTAACGAGGCAGTCCTAACAATATTGTAAGACACCATAAGAATATATACTCTTTTTCCTTCTAGATCTTTTTCCCACTGGGTTTTATCTAGTAAGGTTTTAATGAAGTATATTCTAATATAAAAGGCATTCAAAGGGGGAGTGTTATAAATAATAATAATAAAATATTGAATGCCTTTGTAGCCCCTTTGATATTTAGTATCATGTAACCTCTAAATCTCATAATGTTCAAATTAATGGAATTATTTAAATGTCATCATTATGATTGATGTAACCCCTCATTCTAAAAAATTATATAAAGGAGTCTTGTACCTCATAAAAATCATCAACAAAGAGAACAATTCTCTCTTGGAAAACTTTCTCTTCTCTAATATTCTTGAGTTTTCTTCCCCTTCTCTTCAAGAAATTCTCATTTTTTAATTTGTTCTAGTTTGATTCATAACAAAAAAATTTTTGTCTAAAAAAATCGTTCCTTACATATTTAGAAGTAAAAAAGTTGAAAGATTCAAATGTAAATTTAATGGTGAAATAGGTTTTAATTTGGAAAAAAATTATATATACAAACACTAAAAAATTAATTGTGGTTTGCTATGTCATTCATTAAATGAGTATTTTAATATAATTACAAATTAATTTATCATGCAAATATGGTGAGAGAATATAAATATAGCCATTAAACGTGTGTATGTTGAAGCAAGGTCAGAAAATACACGATAAACTACATTTGTGTTATTAGCCTGTGCCCACAAAAATGTCAGAAATAAAAATTTAAAAATTAACAAATAAGCAAAAGTAATAAAATAAATAATGCATAGAAAAGATAAAACAATTGGAAACAATTATAAAAGAACCAAAATAGTAAATGAACCTCAAAAGAATATTTCTTCAAACTCTCTCTTTCATATATTCCTCTATACTCTCTCTTTCATATATTCCTCTATACTCTCTCTTTTTAATGTACTTAATAGATTAATAGAATATAGAAATAAAAATTTTTTAAATTAAAAAGAAAAAAGAAAAGAAATTAAACCTTCTAAAAAAGAATACTTTTGTTAAGATTGTAATTATTGAAATCTCTTTCTCCTCACAAAGGGTACTCTAACTTGCATAGTAACCAAGCAAGTCGTCCTTCTCTAACAAATTCTTCAGACTATTGTTAAACCTAATCATCCATCTATTCATATCATTAGATCAAATGCAAATAGTAATTGAAATTATTAGCCGCAAAAACTAACGATACAAAGTGATATGTGATATTATAATAATAATGTTCAAGTTAATATATGATGTAAGTCAAAAGAAAAACAAAATGTCAACAAGGAAAGGACCTAAATCACGCAACAAAATACTTAATCAAATGCCAAGTGACTACCATGACCTTCCCCTTATTCATTGTTATAGGACCTGAAAAAAGGAAGGATGGTGTAAGCATGGATTCATGTAGCTTAGCGAATGGTATTTGTACGAAACAATACATGTTCCAGCTATATTGTATATGCATGTAATGCTAGACATGGAATTAAAATGAGTGCAATTATCATGCACCATCTCATCAAATAAAACAACATGCATATCCATCACATACAACATATATCTATCAAATCTTAGTCATAATTGTACACATGCATAGTTAAAATCTATGAGTACTCAATGGATCCATGCGATCCTCGAAATAGAGAACATCTCAACAAAACTAGTATAGCCTCAAAAATTTAGAACTAATATATACTCTTAAAATTACATTTTTTTTTACTCTATATCATTTAAAATTACATTTTTTTTTATTATTACTCTATATCATTTAAAATACTCAAAAATTTATAATATTACATTTTTTTACAACATCTGTAATATCTACTCAAAAAAAAAAAAAAAAAGCACACACACACACACATACACACAAACCATTTAAAATTACATTTTTTTACTATGTCATTCATCATATATCATACATACACATCAAAATATAGTTCACATACAAAGGTTATGCTTGGAACTACTCATAAATACGAGCTATCCTGGGGTATGATATCTCACACACGATTCTCTTATGGATACAGTTTCAAATCACATATTATTGTTTTATCCATAAATTGTGCACAATTCATGTAACATCCCACCTCCTTTGGCCCAATAACTCTAAGAAAAATTATGAAAATGAACTTTATAAATATTTAATCAAAATTACATATTTATTTTAAAACATTTGTCTTGAAAAGATGAGATACATTTAATTGTGGTTATTTGTTATCATGACATGATAATTTATATGATGCATAGTGCATGAAAATATGTTGATAGTGCATACTAAATATGTGGGGTGACATGCTGAACCATATTCTTAACCATATGTATGCTTGAATGACCTTATATTAGCTTGCTTAAATTATGATATGATTTAATTTGTGTAATTATACACTAAAATAAGACTATAAAGATGAGAATCACGTTAAGGCAATGTTGCCAAATAAGGTGTTGTGGACATTCCTAATCTTTATATTGTCTTATGCCTTGTTTAGTTTGGATTGGTAGCCTTATAAGGCACCACTCTTCAATTGAGATCCAAATTAGATGAGCAACCTATGTAGGTGACCTCTTAGGGTTGTGGCTTGGACCATAAGAGACATCAACAATTATCCTTTTCAGTCTTAATGTTAACTTAAACAAATGAATATTTGAAACGCCTAATATTTGATCAGTGTTTGTATGTTTAAATGTTTAAATTGGAATAATCACTATGATAACATAAAATGATCCATTGGACGCTTTTAGCTAACCTTATTTTGTTTTTTGTCGCAAGTCAATGGTCATTTTGGTGGAACTAAGGAGAGGATTTGAACTTCTTTTGTCTAGTTAAAGTCTATAACCCTTTTATATTTTCAACAATATTTAAACACTTTAGAGTTTATTTTTTAATTTGGATGTAAGCCCTAATTGACATGTAACTAGTCTTGTAGTTAATTTGTTGGATTTTACCTCATTCAATTTATTTATATTCATGATTGTGACTTAAATGTTTTATAGATCATATGTTTATGAGAAAAGAAACTTATTTTGTCATGTGATGTTGACCCCAAAGTGTGGTAGAATGAAATAATAGAAATCAAGTAACACTCCACTTTCTTGGCAAAAAAAAAGCAACACTCCACTTGGAATGATTTTGTACTTGAGACCATTTGGAAAGATAAAGATCATTTTAAAATCACTAGCAAACATTGTTATACATAAAATAAACAAAATAAGGTTTTTAATATGTAATATAACATTTTTGGAAAAAAAAACTATTTTTTATTAAAAAGTAGAAAGTGGGGTGATAATTTATCTTTGTTCAAGCAAGTGTTATCTAGGACCTTTACTACGTCAATCATAGTATCAAAGCCTGAGCCAAAGGTAAGAAATATGCATTGAGAAAGTTTAGAGGATATTGTCTGACATACAATCACACACACACACACACACACACACACACACACATATATATATATATATATTAAGATCATATTTCATTCCTTCTATAAACATATGGTTTAAACCAAAGATGTTATGAGCAATGATTGCTAGATATGGGGTGATTTCCGAGTGAATTGGCATGGGTACTAATGGGATGATCATCGTTAGTGCAAACTTGCTTAGAGAGCTTCAATAATATTCAACATGTTATATGGTCATTTTAGGAGGGTCGAGAGGGTTGACTGGTTCATAAGTACATTATAATGTAATAATTATATAACACCTATTGAGAAGTGAATGTCTCTCCTTGATATGTTAGTGTTGACATAATAGATTCATAATATCATGTTGATGTTTCGCTACATGGATCAATATGCAAGATTTTTGCACTTCCTAGTCAAACTCTAGGTATTTCATTGCAGCACGTGTTTATAAAATTAAGTTTAATATCTTTCTAAGCTGATACTATTTCTATTTTGAAAGTTATGTAATAATGGTTGATGTTTCTCTCTACAAGTTAAGATTGTCAACGCCTCCCCTCCAATGTTACCTAATTGGTATAACCACAAAATATTCCAAGCAAATAGATGAGAAAGGGCTAACTTCTTGTTGAATGTTGATAGGGTGTGACAACAAAATCTAATGTAAAATTTGTGATTCCTTTGGTTGAAGATTAGTTGTTTGTTATTCTCTTTGATACACAAATTTTGAACTCTTATATTTTAAAAAAATGATGATACATTAAACCCTTTTATTTGTCAAAGTCATTTAAGACAGTTATATGTCTGTTGGATGTGTAGATTTATTTATTTATTTATTTATTTGGTTTTTTGTGTGTGAGATGGATGTATATTTGTTGAATGTAGATGTACATTGCTGCGAAAAATAGTGAATTTATGCATGATGTTGTGTGAATAAAGTAACTATTGATTGGAACTTCATCATTGTATAATACATACACGAAGATAAATACACTCTCGAACATGAAGCTTGACTTCAAAATTGTAAATGTCATTCACGTAGACATTAATGGACAAATAGTTTGTATTCTGAATTGTCACATCACATGTGACATGACAATTTGAGTTGGAATGTTTGGTGTTCATTGTGTACACTAACTGTGTATATAAAATTACAAATTATATGTTGCCTTTTTAGCTTTATCCCTATGTGTTTGGAAATAGTTCAATAATCTTTGAAAAAACTTGCTATATTATTTTCTATATGTTTGAAAAAAATTGAATGACTTTAAGATTCAAATTCATACTTAAACACTCTTTTGTATTTCTTTGAGCACAAAAAAGAAAGTTTCTAATTCGATGAAGATTGTATTTTTTTTTTTGGGCACAAAAAAAAAATTTAATCCAAGAAAGTTTTTGGAATCCAAATCATTTCTTTTTCTTTCTTTTCTTTTCTTTTTTTTTTTAAAGAATGTGATGTGGTACATGTTAGTTGTATAGCAAACTAACATTAGAATAGGTAAATTATTGCATTTTATAAGAAATAAGGGAGAATTAAGCGAGGAATTGCATAATTAGCAGTTTTTGCATATAGTTAGGGGTTTGCATTGTTTAATATCTTTTAAGCCTTGTTTTTAAAGTTTTGATATTCTTTTATGATGAAATGATGTCTGGGAAAGGAATTGAGTGCATTGTAGGATACAGGTTGAAGCACAAAGGAAGAATGCATCATGAGAAGGAAAACAGGAGAAGGAATCATGAGAAAGTACCAGAAGACCGCGGTCCAACAACTGAAGACCGCAGTAACAAAAAAAGAACCGAACCAGTACATAACGCACTGGTGACCGCGGTCACCAGAATGGGATATGCACAGAGCCAGGACAGACTGCAATAGGCAGCAAGCAGAGAATTTTTGGGTTTTGTCACAGAAATCACTAACCGCGGTCATTCGAGTAATAATCGAGATTTTTATAATTTTTAGGCTTTTTTTAGTGCGGGACTATATATATATATATGAAAGGGTGATTAGAGTCAAATATACCTAATTTGGAAAAGAGACTACTGGTGACGGCTATAAGGCTTGAAAACTTGTATTTCCATTGAGGATCGAAGATTGTTTAAGAGATTTGAGTATGTTTTACTTCTTTGAATCTAATTTCATGTTTTCCTTTGAATTCATGTCTAGCTAATTAGTTTTATTGTTTGGGATGTGATGTTCAATGCATAGTTTGTGATATCTAGTTGTGGTTATTGAGTTATAAACTCTATTCTATATTGTGTAGACTTAATGCCTTACGTTTACTGGCCATAGACATATTGAAACCAACACTTTAGTCTATCTCAGAAGAGAAGCCTAAAGGGTGGATGTCACAATTTGGACTTAGACCGGTTAATTTATCGGGAAATTATTGACTAATCTAAGGGGTTGCACAGGGATTGTTGAACATAACATGTAGGTTGTTAAGTGAGCACCTTGGAAGAGGACTTATGTAATACCTAAAATTTTAGTGACTTAATAATTGTAATACTTAAAATTTTAGTGACGTAATAATCGAAATTTGAGTTTAAAACACATATACGTATATATTTATATATAAACACACACACACACACACACACACACACACACACACACACATATATATATATATATTTGTCATTGGTATACAATTAATTAGTTAGTATAGAAGTATAAAGGAATATACATTGATTAATATTAGACATATAGAATTATTGGATAAATATATGCTTGTCTATTTGAATAAGAAAATAGTATTTTTTAGTATGATATTAATATAGAAAAGTATGTGTATAAAGTAATAATTAGATGCACTCATGAAAATAATATTTCGTTTAGTATGATGGTAATATACATAGAGAAGTATATGTGTAAAGGAAATGCATTCATGAATGAAATCTCATTTGGGGAGATGTTAAAGTGGGCATATGTAGGAAGTGATAATCTCACATTGGAAAGATAGAGACACTATTTGGAAGAGGGCCCTATATAAACCCCCCTACTCCACCCATTTCATTTATCCCAAAGACAAGAGTTGAAAATTCCCCTTACTTTCTCTCTTTGCGTCCTTCTTGGCAACCTTAGTTCTAGTTCTTCTTTGTTTGAGCTATTTTAAATAGTTCGCGAAGTAGTAGCCACGAAGTGCTACAAATAATTTAGGAAGCGATCTCGAGGTGAGTTTATTTCCTTTCCTTCAATTTATTATTTTGACTTAGATGATGCTTGCTTATTTGGTTAGCTTGATTTTTTTTGCTTTTATTTTAGTTTTTTGCATTTATGTCATTCAATTATCATGTTGCATAACCAAGATAGTATGCTCTGTATTTGCGTCTTGTACGATCTTTTACATCAGAAATCGAAAATTGTTTTTTCTATTTGAGAGAGTATGCTCTGTAGTTGCTTCTTGTACGATCTTCTACATCAGAAATAAAAAATTTGTGCTTCTATTGGTTTATCATGTTATACTATTGGAATGTTTAATTACTATTGAAATATTTATTTACTATGTTCTTGCACACAAAAAAATCAGATTAAATAAGATTTCAACTACGTATCGGTACGGGGACTTTTTGTGTTCCATGTAGAATTAGAATTGGCTGTCAATACTGACACCAGTATGGAACAGGTTTCAAGAATGATCCCACTAGAAATGGGTTTGAGTTTCAGAATTGATCTCTCTCCCTAGATCTGGAGCACAGAGGGTATTCCCCTTCGGTTTAAATTACGACTGAATTAATATATTAGTTTAATCGAATTAATCTCTAAAAGTAATTGATTTGCTTGCATTGTCTGGTTGAAATAATGGATTAAATAGATGGAATGATTCACTGGGCTTTTTAGCTCACCCCCTATTTTTCACATCACAGGAAGTTAATCAGCTTGCGAAGAGATTATTCTATTGAAAGTTTTATTTATTTCAATGTAGGGCGCATCGGCCCAAACTAAATCATGTATTTCAGCTTTGAATTTATTTTTTGCTGTAATGGATTATTGTACTCGAAATTTTCAAATGAATAAATGAAAAATTTTATTTACCATGATTTCATTTGGGACATAGTCTAATGTACACAGGAACCCTAATAGATTTGGGTCCAAGAAGAAGAAAATGTTGCATGGGCTCATCTCTCGGGCATCCCAATATTTTTTATTAAAGAAAGTTGAACCGTCAGATGACGTGGAAGATGGGACATGGGAGGCGAGGTGTTACAGCCTAACAAGACAAATCTAGTAAATGTTGAAGTGCCTTGGGAGAAGATTTCAACGGTTGATGCAAAAACTCATAGTTTAAATAATTCACGATCGAAACGAAGGATTGTAAACTATGTAGCGACATTCACTATCCTAGAGACGTTCCTACATAGATTTCTTAATATTAACTATTGCTTTTGTTTAGAGATGTCGGGACCCCTTCCCTAGGATGAATGGCGAACCAACCGGCACAGTGTTCCAACAAACCCGCTCGCAAGCCGAGCTTGCCAAGACACCGTTAAGCATCAACATACAACACCACATCACACAGTATCATAGTAATCATAAGGAATGCAGAGGAAATTTAACATACGAATACTAATAAGAACTTCATATTTCCAAAGCAAGTCATTACACATGTGTAGCAACGGGAGAGACTGTTCATTATATATAGGCTATCCTCACTCCTGTACATAGATCTTAACCCTCAAAGACGATAACAGAAAGGGAAATACAAAGAAGTAATACTAAAAAGAGTAAGGGAACGCGACTCTAAGCAATGACTACTCCCTTGCCCTTATCCGCTGCTGAAGAACCTGAAAAGTTAGAGTAGTGAGCCTAATTGTCCACGGCGGCTCAGTGAGTATTGCAGTCTAAATCAAACTTAAAACAAGTATTCCACAGCTAAAACATGTGCCATGAATGTATAAACATAGCATTATACAAGTGAATGCAGCAGTGAACACAACTCAAAATCATAATGCAGTCATGCACCTTCATTAAAAATAGTTTTAATAATGCTGAAGACATATAAATTCACTCGAGCGGGAGAAACCCGACGGTTAGGTGTATAGGTGACGACCCAAATCTGGGCCCACAAAACCCCCCCAGGGCACTCTATGCTAGGTGGTCACTCGATGCTCTAGGGGAGCCCAATTAATAAATGAGCGAGTTGCAGACAGTTAGGCATATCTTGACGACCCGATTAGGACTTATTGTCGTTGCCATCATCGTAGGCCCACAGAACCCCTCAACAGGCACTCTGTGCTAGGTGGTCACTATTAGGGTCACAACTTGCCCTAATTGCTCTACCGCATCTAATACCCTAACCCGCTCCCGGACCTCGACATTCGGTGCACTTCTCATTTAAACTCATTCAAAGGATGCAAGTTCATCACATTATGTAACATCATTTTTACTATGCACTAGGGCTATAAGCCACCCGACCAACCCGACCCGACCCGACCAACCCGACCCGACCCGACCAAACCCGACCATTTCGGGTCGGGACGGGTCGGGTGTGCATAACAAATCGGGTCGGGTCGGGTCAGGTTCACTCCTCTAGTCGGGTCGGGTCGGGTTTGACATTTGGAGGTCGGGTCAAACCCGACCCGACCCGACTATTATTGTTAGTTTTATATTTTATTTTTAGTTTTAATATTACTATAAAATTTATATATATTATGAAATTTTTAGGTTTTTAAGAATTCAACAAATAATGTTACAATGTTTTA